>BMAV01014846.1:66200-77154 GCA_019973955.1 Trichonephila inaurata madagascariensis
TCTGATGGGCCCACAGCCTGACTGAGGCCAAGTATGTATTTAACCAATTTAAGCAAAGGTACATTATGTTATGGTTTTCCAATCCTTTGTAAGATCCAACTTAAGAGTCCAAAACCTGACTTTGCAGGGGGCCCCTAATATTCTCTATTATGCCATTGGTGACAGCTATATATATAAAAAAATTGTCCTTAAAAAATTCTTTTTTTTTTTAAAAAAAAAAAGCAAAACTTTACTACAATACATATAAAATACAATTTTTAAAAACATAAAAAGAACCTACCATCCGTTATTGCTTCATCTGTTTCAAAATCATTATCTGAATTTGTATTGGGATTCAATGAAGCTGATGAAGCAAAATTTGAATTTTTTCTTGAAGAAATTGTTCTTGTAAAGCACACTGATTGAAGTTGTGGCTCTTTAAATAAAACAGCTGAAGCTTGCCTTGAGAATGTTTTAAAGCCTATGAAAAAAAGTTCAATCAACCTCAAGAAGAGATAAATAAACTACTAAAACAAAATTACAGATTTAATGCTTTAGAAGAAAAATAATAATTACATTATATTTAGAATTATTTAGTTTACTCAATATAATATATAAATGAATCTCATTTTTCTTTCTAATTTGAATAAATTCTAATAATGAACACAGGAACAAAATATCAATATTCTATTTTCTCAAATGCTAAAAAAAAAATGATTAGATAACTAAATAACATTGGCAATTTCATCTTCAATTTAATTAGTAGCTAATGCTAAAGTTAATGTGTAAAAAAAAAAAAATTGTTATCAAATTTTATAATAAATTTGCACAATCACCTTACAGTAATTTTTTAATATTTTGAGAACTAATGGTGAAATACTTTATAGAATAAAAATATTCCAAATAAAAGCAAATAATATATTTCAAAATAAGTTCATGAAGATATCATTCCAGCATTCTTATACCATGAAATAACTTCATTTTTAGTTTTATATTACCTAAGTTGTTACATATGGAATAACAGCATGTGTAGCTGTATTTATTAAAAGCAATTGTTTCTGTATATTGATATTCAGAAACAATTACTTTGTATTACTTTGATTATACTGAAAACACAAGTATTTTTTTTATTTTTCAACAAAAATCCCTAAGAAACACCTTTACTCAAATTTTATTATGTACAGTAAGACCCCGCTTAACGCGGGGTATACATTCCATCAAAGTAGAGCATAATACAAAACAGGGTTAAATGAGGTTATATCATCATGTAAATAATGGGGTTAGGGGAAGATGGGTGGAAATTCTGTATTTTACCATTAAAATTATTAACTATGTGTTTTTATAACAATAAAACAAAAATTTATTTCTTACAAATTTAGAAACATAATAAATTATTTCTAGAACGAGTAATTCTAGTTGCAGAGCTTATCGTAGTTGCAATTGCCGATGACAGTATTTTTTCTTTATTCTTAAGAATGGTCCTTATTCTTGAAGTTGCCAAATTCAATGCAGCACCAATTTGAGATTGACGTTCACCAGTATCTAATCTTCTAATCACTTGCATTTTAGTTTCTAATTGAAATGCTTTTTCTTGTTGCTTTATTTTCATGCTTTTTATTATCGTCGATGATAAAAATTAAAAATCATAATATTTATCACTATAGCAATCGTTATACTACATAAATTTATACTTACAATAACGTCAACAAAAGTTTGAAACGATAAAAATACGTTCATATAACACCGCAGGAAAGAAAAAACACAGATAAACTGCTTCCGATATCGGGAAGCCTAACACTGCATGCAATTTCAGAAGATCCCACAATTCAAATAAAAGAGTGTTAAACCAAAACAGCGCTAAATGAAACAGTGTTAAAGGGGGTCTTACTGCACGTTGAAAAACTTTTATTTTTTAAAACTGATTTTTATGAAAAAAATTAATCTCCACCATTGAGGTGGAAATTTGCGTATTGACATGAAATGCATTTCTCCGTAATCAGTTTCATTACTACATATGCAAAATTTAAATTTTAGCAAAAAGAATCTTAATGCTAACTTACATAACCAAAAACAGTAATTTTCCAAAATGTTAATATATCGCACTTAAATAGGTACATATGTTATAGTGTCAAGAACGCATCTCATTAGATAATATTGCCAATGCTTATATATTGGCAACATCTCAGAAAAGCAGTTGCAAACCTCTATATAGCTCTGCGACCTCTCTCTATTGGTCTCTATAACCAATTACCCCCTTAAACGTATTTAAAAGTTTACAATACTGCTCAAATGAAGCCCAGTGGCAGCGTATTGTGCTTCCATGCCACATATACGTGGCCCAAATCCCTGGCTGGGCATGGTCGAATCAGCCTTGCATCTCTTCAGTGGGTCGATAAATGAGTATCAAACTTGCTTGGGAACTGGGGGTTTCGCGTCAAACTGACCACTTGATTGAAATATTTGCACATGCACCCTAGCACCTAAGGTCACATACACTGAGATGGGCACAGTAGGCCTTGGCTCTCATGGGCTATTGTGCCACTGAGTTCAAATTCAGTACTCTTCAAATGGCTGGATGGAGATGATAAATAACCTAATGTTGTTGCTGCTTGCATATGAAATACTTCTAACTGTCACAATTTCCTACTGTTTTTTGTGTGATTTATAGTAGTACTACTTCAAAAACTAATTACAACTAACAGTAAATACGTTCAATTTTGCCATTGTTTAGGTAAGATAACTAAAAGTAAATTTAGTAAAAACTTATGCAACTGCTTATTTGTATGACAACATGAAATTCATATAAATAAGTAATTTAATATGCAAAGAAGTTTAGGTAATTTATCACTGCATTACTTTTATTTTTTAAACCTTTAGACACTAAGCTTAAAATTTATAATGAATACTTTGATATGGAAATTGGGTAGTTAACAAATTATACTGTTAACCAACTTTTTCAAATCAAAAGATGTTACCAAATACTGCAATTGTGCAAATAATGGAAACCCTTCTTGTGCATGTTTGAATACAGTAAAAATAATGATGATGACAGCATTTAGTAATATTATTTGAAATAAAGATGTCTTTTGATTTGGTGAAATTAACCAAAAATATAGCAAGTAAGCTCTGGAAATTGTAATAATAATTTCCAAATCAGAACATATGTTTAAAAACTTATGTGGATTTGTTTTCATAATTAATCTCGAGTATATAGGGTTTTTCATCTGGAATAAAAAAATTTTTCCAATAGCATATATAGGTACTTACGTATTATCACAACAATTGCCAACTCTATTAATAACTCGTCAAGTTCGCAACCTCAATTTCCTATGTGTTGTACATGCTGAATTGGCAACCAGGTACTTTATTTCATATAATGTCCCCAATAGGTTGCAAAAATATATAAGTACCCATATATTAGTACACATAATAACTACTTTCAGTATTTACGTATTACTGCAACAATCGCCAACGGTCAAGACAACTCGCCCTGTTAGCAACCAAAATTTCACATGTATCGTACGCGCTGAATTGTCAATCATGTGCTTCATTTCATATAACATCACCAATAAGTTGCGATAATACGTAAGTACCCTACTTTCATATCGAAATTAAATTTTTAAATATAATTATTTTGGAATAAAAAAAATGATTAAATGCATTTGATTTTTAATAAAAAACAGCATAATTATTATTTACACAATATTTGAAGAAAAGAAGATTCAGTATTTCAATGAGAAAAAAAATAATCATATATTAATTTTTCAAATTTATTTTATAAATATTTCATCAAATAATAATAATTATGTTATCCCATTTTGAAAAGATACGATTTAGTTGTGTCTTCTTAAAATTATCGCTGTTCGAAAAAGAATTTCTATCAATTGTTTATATACAATAAGACTAATATGATAGGTTTCAATTATCAATGGGACAAATTAGCACCCAAAACAGACCGACTCCTACTTTACATAATCTTTTTTCTCACAACCAATTTTTAAACATAATTAAGAAAAGAGTTTTATTCCATTGAAGTTAAATAGTTTGTGACAATAGTAAATGGATTCCAAATACAAAAAATATACACCTAAACTTACAATTAAAGCTGAACCTTCTCACTACATTCATTTTTATTTCCAAATATAAACAGCGATATCAAAAAACCATGCTATTCTGAAGTTTTATTTACCTTTTATTATTAAAATGGTTAACAGTTAAGATTTGGAAAAATTATTTTTTTTGGCATAATCATTTTTGAGATGAGGCGTACTCATATAGCTTACTAGAGAAAATTAGTCAAGACTAACTTATGCTTCTTGATTTCAACCCAAATTAACAAAATAACTTTCAAATTTTCTTATGTATGTTTGAAATATAGATACGCGGGGAAATATTTTTAGTTTTATAGAACCCATTTCTTAAAACTGAAATAATTCGAATAATGTCTCATGTTGTGGCGCCATCTGTTGAGAAGCAAATATAATCTTAATCCGTAAAGACATTTTGGATATATGCTGAGGAAACGTGGACTGTCTTAGTGAAAGCTTAAAATAAATGAAGTATTTTGTATAAAGTGAATTTTTTTTTTTTATTTTTTTGTAATTTCCTTCATAACACTTTTTATTTATCAAATTTGTTTCACTATAAGGAACTAATATTTTTCAGTTCTCTGTCTTCTTTTATTCTAACTTATTTGAAGTGGAAAAACAAGTATAGTTAATACAATTAAAGTTCTTTTAAATATCAAATATTTTGCTCATTCTGGTGCACTTAAACATTATCTGGTTTTCTTTTAAAGGGAAAGTTAAAAAAAAAATACGTTTGCTGGTCCTTCTAAAATTTAACTCCATGCTAGCATTTTAAAATGTAATACAAATAATTATTAAAAATTATGCAAGTTGCTTTTTTTAATTTACTGCAGTCTGCATAACGAGGCAGTTAGATATACTTGGTGCTTAAGCTCTCTTTCAGATGACGAAGGTGACACTTGATCTGATGTCTCCTTACTTTCGCTCTATGCCGTATTAAAACTTTGAGACTAAGTTGTAGCAGCCAGTATTATTCCGAACAACGACCTTTAGTGAAAATATTGCTTATTCAAACATGAACTCATTTTTCCTCTAAGTTTGAAATAGAATGTAAAAAACGAAAATATTAATAAATAACTACTAATCTAATTTCAAAAAAACTTAGTATGTGTTTTTATAAGGTTGTTATCAAATTAAGTAGAAACTATGTAATGACCTGCGAGATAAGATTATCTGCTTTAATATCACTTTCACAATCTTCTCAATTCTATCTTTTTTAGTTATTTCTTGAATTATAATCAAAACTTATATCAAGACATAAGAATCTAATAAATATAGAATACTTAATTCGTTATACATAATCCGCTTTATGATCCTCGCAAATATCATTAAGAAAAATGTTATTTCAAAGTGATTTTATAAAATAAACAAATTCAACTTTATACCTTTACATATTACATTGCATGTCTCTTCAAAAGTACGTCACAAAATCTTGCATGTGTGTGTATTTTCTTTTTAATCATGTTTTTATAAGACTAGGAATTATATATATTTTCAGAGCAGCCTCATGATGACTAAGAAATACAAAAAATTTATTACACAAAAGTATTAAATTTTTTAGTTTTTTAAAGTGCAATTATATTTCAAGATATAGTTTGACGTAAAATGAGTCAAATTAATAACTGACAATAATTTTATTATTTCCAAGGAAAGATCAGACCATATTTGTTTTAATTAAATGCATATATCTTCTCTTTTGATATTAAGATTCAATGTAATGAAGTTAAAAAGTGTGCCATTGAGTTACATATGTTTTATTAGTTTATTTTATACAGGGTGGGACAAATAAAAGTGGCCCGGGAGAGTGGACGTAAATGTGACGCACCCACCTAGTGATCGAAACCATTTCAGATCTCAGTACGTGCTGTGTCAGTATGAGTTGATCAGTGCATATGTGAAGAAGGTACTCACACTGCAGCAGAGGGTGCTCTTTGTGAAAGTTTACGTTAAAACAAATTCTTATATTGAGTGTGTTTGGTTGTTCACTCATGAATTAAAAGTGTTAAAGGGCCTGCAAAGAGTATCAAGCAATGATTAGTCTCAAAATGGTGTTAGTCGGGATCTGTCTTGAACAAGGCAAAAAACATTCCGAATACCAGAAAATGTGGATGCAGTGAACAAAATAGTGTCTCCAAGTCCTAACAAATCAACCCGATGCCTGTCGCAACAGACCCGCCTATCACGTCAAAAATGCGGATGAATACCCAACCAAAAATCCCATTTACACAATCACTCCTGACAGAATTGTTAGTAGAGGTAAGTCTGGTCTCGGCCCTAGCTAGCCACCCAGCTCATTTGATCTGTTATTGTGCGATTACTTTTTGTGGGGAACCCTCAAGTCTAAGGTGTATTGAAACAAACCTCATAGCCTTCAAGAACTTCAGCAGAACAATTCAGATGAGATTGCAGCAATTCCAAAAATTCAGCTTCGATGTGCCTTCCACAATTTATTCACCAGGACCCAATTGTTCCAAAAGATGATTGGTGGTCATTTTCAACATCTACTACAAACAGGCTAGCGAACTATCTTCCCTTCCTCTGTTTCTTTATAACGTGGAATTCTGTTCTCTGGGACACTTACTCTGTATTTCATGCTTATTAATTCAGTAAGGATGAAACAACGATAAGGATGCACATCAAAATTGTGATTCATTAAGGATGTATAGCGATGTGCACAAAATGTTTTTCACATTGGAAGAATTGACACAGTTTACTCCCGATTTAACTAACTATACTTTTTAAAAACATAATTTATCATAAGCAATTTTAAAAATCAAAGTATTATATAATCTTATTTAAGAATTGCATAATTTTAATCAATAGTAAAGGGACAAGTTTTGCTCTCATGGGGACTTTATTGAATACAATTGGTCATTCTCATATCTCTCTATGTTAACCACTTCATTGATGTTGATCGCTTGGATTTCATTATTTATTCATCTATTTCCTGCTATTTTGTTGCTTGATTTATTATTTCAGAGTATGATGGACTGTGAGGTAAATTATGGACTTAATATGTTATAGTGAACCTTTTCTTGAGTTTTATTATTGCTAAACATATCCGATTAATCTAGCATCTTTCAGTTATAATTTGGATATTTTTCAACAGTCAAGTCTTATCTGAAAGTAGGCACAACTGACAGTTATTGAAAGTTTATACTGAGGGTCTCAAAAATCATTTCCAATTACGAGCTATTTCCAAGCAAATGAAATTCATTCGAACTGCAGTGAAAATAATCATGTTACTAATTATTGTTTTTTTTTTATTTCGTAGTTTTTTTAATGTATATTAAAGTAATGTCATTCTTTATATATATATATATATATATATATATATATATATATATATATATATATATAAAAGATGAGATACGAATGTAGTTTGTTTTGCTCCATTATTCAGAAACTTTAATGAAGTTAAAGAAAAATATATTTAATCGGAAATATACAAAATTAATACAATAGGCATACCTCTGTAATTACTGATGTGATTTATTGATTTTTTTTTACAAGAATTGAAAATAAAAATAATAGAATTTATCAAACTTTAATACTGTTGTCGCTTGATTATACATTTTTTGACGGCTACCTCTCCTTCTGTTTTTATCCGACTAGGTTCGGAGATAAATTTTTCAAAAATTGATTTTCTGAATAATTTTATTGTTTTAAAGAACATAAATATGCTTAAAAAGTCATAACTATTAAAAAAACTAACATGTATCACTCTTTTTTTTGAAAAAAAAAAATTATTTTTAAGAAAATTTAGCAAAATTTTTTAAGTTAAGAAAAACGTGATAAATAAAATTAAATTGCACATTTACGCAATTTTAACGTCTTTGGTATACTTCTTGATCCCTCTGAAGTGTCACAAATCGCAGAATAAAAAAATAGTTTAAGAAATAAATATTTTATTAGCATTTAAATTTGAGGGTCGTGATTTTTCGTCAAAACTACCGCATGTTCTAAGCTAAAAATGGCTGTAAAATGTGATTAAATGTAGTTGTTTTAAAACCTACGGTTTGTTACACTCTGAAGGGTCCATAGCGTATATGTTATAAATTTCATTGTATTTTATTGGATTATTTAGAAGATATCTCGTTTTTCGTGCACAAATTATCATGAAAAGTTCATTCTTCAAAAAACAAATTTTAAAAAAAAATTTTTTTATTAGTTAGAGATAAAGTAAATGCTATAAAAAGAACTTAAAAAACTCTCTAGTTTTATGTATTAGTCCTTCTTCCTCAATAATTAATTTCTTTTTTCCCTAATGACCCAAGCAACACCAAACATCAAATACCTAAAAAGCCCTTTTTCAACCTAGTCGGATACCTTAACTTATCTAGACTTTGAAATAATGGCTGAGAATATATGCAGCTTTTATTACAGCAATTGCTAAAGGGTCGTGGTAGAGATTTCGTGACAGATTTTCAAATCTCGATATCTATATACGTGTCATTTCATAGAACTTGTACTTTACATCAATAGTGGCCCAATAAATTGATTATTAACGCAATTTGGAGCAACGCGAAGGCTATTGTGGATGAACCTTGCAATTTTGAATCCCAATCAAGTGTTGAGGACGACACAAGAGCTGGCATTCCACTATTCTAACTTCCATAGACACCGGGGTGAGAACTTTTAGACACGACAGATTTACGGTACATCAGCCTCTGTACATAGCGAATTTTCAGTGGTAGGAGTACTCGACAGAAACTATGCCAACGACTAATTCAAGTCCATGATCACTCGGCACGGAGTCGCACCTCAAATTCCTCATGTAAGTATGGTGCAGTTGTGAGAGTGGATTTAGAAGACGTGTTCTTTACTTACGCATGAATAAAACTTTATAAGATCTGAATCTAATTGTGTTTATGTAAATAAACAAATCAATCATTTATAGATGATGACGTTTGTATCGAGTTATATGAATCAATTCATGAGCAACTATTGCATTATTAAAGAAGTAATAAGGAACATAATAATGAGCCCCCCTGCTGCCCTTTAAAATCACCAAGGTATCAAAGTTATCACGAGGCAGGATATTTTAGTTAAGAAAGTGAATGGCTAACTAAGACGTCGTCTTAATCTTTTGACGAATTTCTGTTCACCAAGTTTGTCGGCAATAATCCACGTGCAAAGCAGTTCTGAATTTATATTAACCAACTTTTAATATTTTCTATAAATATTTATTAGTACATCATAAGGTCAAAACAAAAATGTTTTTTATGGAAGCTTTTGCATCCAGCGCAATAGAATTTAATCAGCATAAAACACTGATATAAAAAATAGAAACCCATATGCAAGTTATGATAGAAAACAATACAATTGTCAAAATATAAAACGTCGTAAGAAAAATTTGAGCTTCAATGATTTCAGAAAAAGTATATTGAACGTCATTTTTCTACAAAGTATATATATTCTATAAATAATACTATTTACTTCAGTCGTAGTAAGGTAGTGTTAAGTTATAAATAAAAGATCCATAAGAATAAAATATTTTAAAATAAAAAAGACCTATAAGAACAAAATTATAATGTTCTTTTTAAATTCAGTGCAATAGCAAATTTATTTAAAACAAATATTATATACTATAGGGATTGCAACACCGGTATACTGAGATACCGAATACCGGTATTTTGAGCCATTTGTACAATTTTGTAATACCGGTATTTACAAGTTAAAATGCCGTGTTTTTTTCTTTCTGCATTTACTAGTAATTGTGTAAATTGTCTCCAAAATAGAAAATGTCTTACGGTATTTACATATTTATAATGATTTTAAAAATGAAAATGAAAAAAAAGAAGAAAAGGACTAATCAATTCAAATTTGATCCAGTTTATAGTAAATTTTCTTCAAATTTTTTACTCGCAAACCTATCTACGTTCAGAAAAAATCGGTACAGTTATCGAAGATTATGATGACACTAATGTCATTGGTGAAAAGGGATTGTCTCTTGAACAAAAATTAGAATTAGCCATCATTAAAAAAAATTTCAACAAACCAAAATACAATACAGAAATCAGCTATATCCAAAACGATCCGACGAGAAATCGATTTATTTGAAAAGATGTGTGATAGATTTAGAGGTAAATACTTGGCAAAAGTTTTTCGCGCATTGTTAACAGTACACCGACTAGTGTAGATGCAGAAAGAGCGTTTTCGACAGCTGGTAATTTTGGTACAAAATTACGTTCTGGGCTTAATGACAATAAAATTGATGCATTATGTTTTTTAAGATCACATTTCAAAAATTTTTAATAGTACCACAGACTGAATAGTGACATTTACACTTTTTTGGGATTTAGATAAATAAGATGTGTTCTTTTACTTCTTTGTCATTCTTTATATACTGTTATAATTTATAAATTACAAATTATATTTGTGGTATTTGCACTTTCTAATAAAACTAATAAATGAAACAAAGAAACATGTGTTTTCTTTCTTTTTCTAAAGTTTCTATTACCAGTATTAAGATTTAAAAAACATCAGTATTGAACTTTTGGTCGATATTGCAATCTCTAATTATATGCTTTCATGATGGTTTGAAATAAACTATTTTTTAAACGTACTTTTTATACCCTTAGATATATATATCTTCTATCAATCATACATCATCAAATAATACACAAATTTAAAAGAGATCCATTCGATTTATAGCTTTTTAATTTAAAATAGTATTCGATATGAATTTAAAAATAATAGTAAAATGAGTTCAATATGTTGTCCCATCGTGGCTAAGACTATGTTCATAAAAGGGATAAATCTTTGATGAAATTCTGATGACTCACACCGGTTTGGCAGAATCGATACTTAGTTTTTTAATTAGTTAGGAGAATAAATTATATATATATATATATATATATATATATATATATATATATATATAT
>BMAV01014846.1:91237-118313 GCA_019973955.1 Trichonephila inaurata madagascariensis
TTTTTTTTTTATTTTTTTTGTTTTTTATTTTTTTTTATTAATTGTTTATAAATGAATAAATTTTATTGAAGTTCAAGAATCTTTTTTAAATAGTCATTGCCAAATTTAGATAGTTTAACAGATATGCCCTTCGCTAAATTACAACTCCCTTCATTAAAATCCTCCAAAACTAAAACTTTCAAATAGGTCTCAAACATTTTTTCAATAAATAATCCTTTAATTTTTAAAAAATACTTTTAAATAGCATATTTTCGTAAAAAGTGGAAAAAAAAAGAATTCTTTCTTCTTCATCTTTTTTTTTTTTATATAATTGTTTTGAGTTTTATTTCTTGATAGTAAATGCACAAAAATATACCATTTAAAATTCTCTAACGAGAATTAACTTTACTTTTTTTAATTTTCTACACAAAAAATAAAACATTTTGTTGCTACGAGCTAAATGACGCATCTATTTTTTTTTTTTCGTATAATGCTTAAAAATGTGAAAAATAAAGATTTTGCTTGAATTTCAAAAGTTGTTAAGCGCTAGAATACAAGTATGCTAAAACATATAAAGTAGTTGCGAAAAAGAAGGCACTGTGACAGCTCTTTCGTTGAATATATATAACGTACACCTTTTTTTACACGATTTTGAAATAACACGGTTCATCAAAACGCTTTTTTACGCGAATTTTTTGTTCTATCACGAATCCCCCCCCCTCAATTTTTTTCTTAACTCTAATTAATCAGAAGACGGTCGGCTTATGCCTACACATGTGTAAGTAACTTTGTTTACTTCAAGACTTGTTTCTTTCGTATTCTGGAGGTACGGCGAATGCCCGAATTGTATAATTACTCTTTCCTTTATTTTGTTGTACTTGAACTCAGCAATTCGTTCTTCAGTTTAATTGTATTTTGTATTAAAACTCTTTGGATGAGGACTATTTGATCGTCCTTGTCCAAAGGGCCTTAGGACAGTTTATGATAATAAAGAAGTCGTTAATGACGAAGTCGAAGGTGAAGTTTTGCTATTAGCAGCTGATTTAATTCTCAAGGGCTTGAAATTTGCTGCAGGTATGGAAGAAAATTTTCTTACTCGTGATCCTGACATAGAGCGTGCATCAAAATTTCTACGAATTTTCAAGTTTTGTATAGCAGAATATCAGTTGGGGGCCCCCCCCCCTTCATTAAGAATGTAAAATTATTTAATAGAATAAATATTATATGTATGCACTTGTTTTAATATATGTATGGCAACTTTATATCAGATTCTTGTGTTTTCTAATTTTAGATAATTAAATACAGCAGTACCTCTGTTGACTACTCTGAAGAACCATAAAATAAGTAAAACTTAAGTTAACTAAATATATTTTATATTTTTATAAATATTCTCTGTATAATTTTATTTAAAATAAACAAAAAGTTGTGCTTTGAAGTATTTACATTCCTGTAGAAGTCTACATCTATCCGAAATTCTTCTAAAAGAGGTTTCTTTTGTGAACACAAAAATAATAGGAATAAAGCTCGATTTTAACTGGCGACGATTCGTAAAAATGGTTGGTATTGAAAAGATTCCTCTTCAAAGTGGTCGAAACATTATGAACAGTGAGGAGGTGGTTTAAAATCCTCGAGCTTCATCATTCTTATCCAAGTTTTCAAAACGCTCGGCTTTTTTACCAGGATATTAAGAAATGATTTTTTTTTCAGCAATCATGCTTTCTTTTACGGATCGTGCAATCATTTGCAGCAAAATATGACATTTTAGAAGGCAGAATGTAAAAGTTTAAGATAAGAGTAATAGTAGCAATAGTAAAGAACTAAGTGTCGGTTTTGAGTTAGGCAGGAAACAAGCAACATAATCACGTGAAACCAAAAAACAGCCACTAATAGCAGACTTTGTAACAACAAAAAAACTCAACAGAGGCCGTTAATAATGAATAAAGTTCTTTTTGAACCAACGCCGACAGTTGCGCTAGACATATTTGACACATCTTCTGATAATAGCATTTACGATCCCGCTTCGTAAGAAACGTGCACGCTTGTTATCAAGGAGCGATGAATAGTTGTTGGTTAGAAGTTTTATTCCTAATTTCAATTTGTAATTTTATGTGTTGTATGAACTTACAGACTATAAATTTTCCCTGTTCACTATTTTTTATTTTATTATTATTATTTTTTGTAATAAAAATTAATTGTTTTTATTTTTTAAGTTTGTATCATGGATTTCATTATTACTATCTTTGCATGGTTTTTTGTTTGAAAAATGTTTAGAGCTTTTTCATTTTACCAGATTTTTTTAAAGTTGTGGAACCTATCCCCAGATTTACCATATCATCGGTCTAATTATCAGACTGCGTAACTCCATCTGGGATGCTAATTTGACACAGTAGGGCTAGGCGTCAAATTGTTGTTTATGTTCGCCAAGATAGGTGATAATATTAAAATATGGTTTACTTTGATATTTTTATCGTGTGATATTGTTAATTTTGTGTAATGAATGCTTAAAATAGTGTAAATAATTTATATTTGGGGAAGTGTAATACATTAATATTACTTTCTGTTGTATTTATTTTATGTTAAAATCTTGCCACCATCTCTACCTTCGAAATCTAGTTTTATTATGAAATAAAAAAAAGTAGTGATTACACTGATTGAGGAATAAATTAAAAGCAGAGCGTGCACTGAGGCATGGCGTAGACAAAACAAAAAGATTAAGGAATCACGCCAAAAAGCGCTTGGCCTGTTGCACTCCTATATCAAATCAGTAACACCGGTGGAGTTACGCAGTCTGATAACCAGGCCGATGATATTTTATATATTTTTAAAATATTTTTGTATATGCATGTGTGTGTTATATATGTTTTTAAAATATTTTTGAAGCATTTCTATAATTTTCTAAAGTTTTAAAAAGACAAGGTATTCAAAATGATAATATTTCTAATTTTGTAGAATCATAAAATTATTATGAATAATTTTTAACATTGGGGAGCACTCCATTCAAAATAATAAAACGAAATAGCTGGGGCTCAGTTAAATGAAAATCAATTGAGCCTCGAAGTCTTCAAGAGTGGTACACTACAGGAGAGAGGAGGATTTGTCACTAGTAAAAATGCGAGAGTAATTCGTGACTAGGTACATAATTTTGAAGTGACGAGGATGACTCTTAAGCTGAATCCCTTCCATTCTCTTAACTGATACATCACGGCAATTTGAGAACACTGAGCCCGCGGCAGATTCAGTATGAATAAGTCATGTTTAGTGTCATCTACGAAAGTCAAAAATTGAACCCGCTGTGTATAAGTAGTGATTCCATTATTCTATCAAACAGACCTAGATCGACCTAGTCTCTGAGAGATGTTAGTTTATAGTATACGTAAAATATCATTGAAAACATTCAAAACGCTTTTTTAAGATTTTTCGTCATTAAGGTTTAAAATAGTATACTTACAAGGAACGCGGTGCCCTGTACAAAATTTCTTTTTTTTTTTTTTTTTTTTTTTTTATTTTTTATAATATTTTCGAATAAATTATTTTTCTCATTCCAATCTACAAACCGTTAATCTTACTCTCTAAATTTCACCTAGATTTAAAATATTTTATTCAACTTTCAAAAAGTACCTTCTTTTTACCTAATCGCGCGTATTTGATTTTACAGCATTGAACATTTTGTTTCATTTATAAAAAACATTTTAGTATAAAACCGACTTGGTTCTCTCCCGATTATTGATATATATTTTCAGCAAAGAAAGAGAAAAAAAAAGTTTTCTGAGTCAGTATTTACTTTTTTGAATCAAACGGAAGGACAGGATGGGGAAGAACATTCTAAATAAGACTTTCTTCTTCGAAGAAGCTTTGCTGTTTTAAAAGACAGATCCTGGGAATAAAGTACTCATTTTTCAGAGTATTCCGAGTGAAACCGCATTACAGCCCAGAAAGTATTGAAAATAACACTTTAAGGAAGATACTTATGTTTCCCCTTAGGTGCTGAAACGGAAAATGCTAAAAGGAATGTAAGCTCATTTGGATGATGCAGATGGGGGTTTACATGTTTCACGGTTTCATATTTTGCAGAATTTTGTTTCATATATATGTATTTTTTCATTTTAAAGGGGTAGAGATTTAACAGGAAAAGCGCTTTTTATTCAAAGGGACTGTTAAGTAGCTTACAAACATGGACTTGAGTTAATGGAATAAATAGGGTATGTATATATATACTATAAATATTTACAAGGTTTCCTTTTAACTTATTGGTTTAGTTTTGATTTTCAATTACCTTATTTACTCGAATCTAAGCCGCACTATTTTCCCCAGTGTTAATACTACTAAAACCCGGTGCTTAGAATCGAAGGAAAAACATTTGTTGCATGGCGGAAATTGAGTTTTTAACCCTTTCAAAAGGAAAAATGTAACCATCCATTCTGAAAACTTGCATTGATGACTAATTTCATTCCGCAGCTTTTATTCAATTTAACCAAATCGTTGTCTGATTGAATTTGAAAAAAAAAAAAAAAAATTGTATACGCTTATTTTTAATCCCCTAAACATCAAAGATATCGGTAATTGCATCAGGACGAGTCCACTATGATGCTAGTATGAAAAGGGAGGCAATATAAAATGCAGAATAAAAAAAAACGTAAACAGAGCAGCGGCCACAAAAAATTTCACACGGATGAAACAAATATACGTCGATGGCGTAATCAGAATGATATAATTTTTGCTCGTAAATGTTCAACAGTATTTAATTATTCTTTTACATTCTTCGAAAAAACATTCTTTGGAAAAATGTTTCATTACAAATACACTGGGTGGTACGGAAGATGACACCTTGTCCCAAATTAACGACACCAGCACCAATTTCAAAGCCAGCTGTGACAATGGAAAAACGAATCATTTATGAAACATGACACTGATGGTTAGAGTAATTATAGGTTCTTGTATGTATCTGAAAGTTTTTAAAACTGATAAAATAAGTTAATTATTAATTTCTTATATTACTTATTAAAATTTATTTTTTAAATTTTCTTAAGTATCAGACGCCAATGAACCTTTTACAATTTAATAATTTTTTTCCCTCAAAAACGTGTAGAGAATTGAGGATGTGGCTTAAAATCAATGACAACATTTTTGCACAGATATATGTTGAGAAAATCTGTGGTGCGGCTTAGAATCGATGGAGGCTTAGATTCGAGTAAATGCGGTAACTTCCCCTAAGGGATCATGGAACAATTTACTGAAGAAATTTTTAGTTTAAGTATTTTCAAATTTTTTTTTGGTTGTCTCCTATATGTGTACACTATGTAAAACAGATTTTGCACTCACAAAATTTCATAAAAAGCTGGCCATTTAATGTTTTAAGGAGAAAAACTTTAAATTTGTGAAGCGATTTTAAATTGCTACTCTATTTACAAAAATTTACGTACACGCATGAAATTTGATTTACAAGTACGTCAAACTATGTATAACAAAAGTTGGTACGGGTTTTACGATAACATGATTGGTATTCGTAATTCCAATCAGGTTATTATGTACCAATCATGTACTTTTGTACATAATTGGTATTCGTAATTCAATAAGCATTCTTTTTATGAATGCTTATTGAAAATTTCTTTAAAAAATGTATAAATCCTGAGTTAAATTATTTTTAAAAAAATAAGTATTGCTTCGACATACCAACTTTTGGTACACGTACTATTAGCAATAGGTGAAAAAAAAATCGAGGCCTTATACACAATAGCAAAAAAAGCTTAGCATTTTAAACGAAGATAAACTAATTGTTTTACCATTCTGGGATAAATCCGTTTAAAGTTTTGATTTGCCATTGGGATGTGAATAAAAACGAACGTAAATGCTATCATAATCCCGCGTTTTTTAAGTTTAGAGCTTTCAAATTTTGAGAGGTTATAAAAAAGTATATAAAGAATAATTTAGGTTAAAAATATTAGGTTTGATTTTTTTACAGGAAGAAAACTCGCACATACTTGGGGCAATTATAAGTAAAGGGATGGCATTGGTAGTTATATATAATTATTCTCAATTAGCTTCAAAATGTATAACAATAAAACATAAAAAAATCTTTCGTACATGCAATAAATAAAAACTAATTGATTATAATTTTTAAAAAAGTTTCATATTGTATCAAATCACACACATGTATGTCTGCATATGTAAATATCGAAGGATATGAGTGTGCTGATTTTTTTTACCAAAGAAGCCAGAAACCATGGCCAACCTTGTTCCATCATCACACTTGCTGATGCAAACGCTGTGGTCAGAGATTTAGACTTTTACCCCATTCCTTTAAAAAGCCACTCACCACTTTGATTCCCCAAGAATCATAATACATACAATCTCAAGATTAAGAACTGATCACTACAAGGATATGAAAATCCGTCCTGATGAAACAAGATCTTACATACAGTTGTAAAAACTTCTTTAAAATCCAATCACTCACACCACAACATATCTTCAAGTGCCCAGCTTTCAACCCAAGGACACTAAAGCTCGGTATAATTCCAATTGCAAAATATAATTCTTCTTATAATGAACTAAGAATTCGAAAAGGAACTTCTCAATATTCAACATTTTAATGAAATATTAATCATATTTACACAATTCAATGTATTGATAATTTCTTCTCGTTCAATTCAGCTTTTTCTCTATAAATATCATATTATTTTTAAGAAATTCGAAAATTAGTTTAAGCAATTTTCATCAGCAAGTTAAAAAACATCTTTTTGATAAGAATTTAAAAGAGACTCTCTCTTCAATGTTTTCTCAAAATAAGTCTTCAGTATTTAATAACTTGAAATAATTAAATTTATTTAGTGATTGTTATCCATATACCGGGTGTTTCTAAACGAATATCGGAGTTTTAACGCTTTATAGTATTCATTACATATAACATATTAGTATGATTCATACATCGAATGAAAGAGCAACTGAAACAGTTTTGTTTGCTGGCATGTGTGCGCGAAACGCATACTAATTTTTTTTCCTTTCTCGCCGATCAAAGCGCTAGCAGAAAAATGGCGACTAGTAATCAAAAAGTGTTTTGTGTTCACCAGTTTGCAAAGACAGAATCTGCTATTACTGTGCAACGAGCGTTCCGTATTAAGTTCGGCTGTCAAGCTCCAAATGATAATAACATTCTTTGAAACATTTGGCTGTCTTTGTAAAGGGTAAAGTACGGGATGACCAAGGATGTAACTGGTTCTGTTTATCTTGATGCTCTACAACTATGGCTATTTTCTCAATTGGAAGAAAGTGAACCAAACAACTTCATTAGGCAGCAAGATGATGCACTGCCTCACTGGCATCTCTCAGTACCCGATTGGTCAAATATCACTGTACTCAACCAATGGATTGACCTCAAAGAGCCTCCCGACAAAGCTTGTATCGCATGGCCTCCACGTTCACCCGATCTAACACCATGTGACTTTTATCTGAAGGGGTTCTTAAAGGATTGTGTGTACGTTCCTCCGCTACCAGCTCACCTTTCAGACTAAGGACACATGATTGAAGCAGCTGTTGCAAGAATTTCCTCAGACACACTGAAAAAAGTTTGGGATGAACTTGCCTATCGACTTGATTTGTGCCATGTGACGAATAGGGCTCATATTGAACATTTGTTAACAGAACTGTTTTAGTTACTCTTTCATTCAATGTATGAATTATACTTGTAACTTATATGAGATGAATACTATAAAGCGCGTTAAAACTCCGGGTGTTTCTATTCTTTTAGAAACACCCGGTATATCTAGGTGCCATAAGCATTTTCCGTAGAGACTCTACTTCCAAATTAGTCAAATTAGTCATTAGTTATAGAAATTGAAAAATTAAAAATCAGTCAGCGAATCAATTGTTAGTGGTATATCACGATATTTAATGACAATATTTCCAGTAAATAAATTCCTGAATTTTAAATTTAATGTAGAGTTTTCTAACAGAAGAAAATAATTAAGAAAATTTAAAAGACACATCCCAATTTCCATCGAAGACTAAAATTTTTTACTTTACTACGAACTAATAGAGATTATAAGGCCTCTGGGAACAAGTTACTACAAAATACTCTAAGTAGCACAATTATTGTAAAATGACAAACATGTTTTTCAAAGACAGATTTTATTTGAGAATTATTAATAAGAAACAAATATCCTAGCCAAAAATATAAGACTAAAAGTAGTTTCGAATAGACCGAAAAACACACTACAGAATATCAAGGACTTTTATAACGGTATCCATAGAAACACTTTGAGAAGTTCGTGAGTCTGAATGAGAAAGAATTAATTTATACTACCTCTATTTTCAGTCAGAACTTATTGGATCCTACATTTTCTTCTTTAATGAAATGGTTGGAATAAGTTAGAATAACGTTAACAGTAATAACAGATAGAGGGGGAGACAAACAGAGTTGTCAAGAATAATCTATCTCTATTTAAGGTATCCGACTATGTTCGGGGAAGCGTGATTTTGAAAAGACACATAAATGGATAACTTTCATGATATTTAGTGTCACTTAGATTAGAATACATGTATAAAATTGTTATAAGGACATTTTGACAAAAACAATTATTTAAATACAATATTTCGGCTAAAAATTAACAGAATAAACTTTTTTCAAAATGTTTTCCTTCCGTGAAAAATGCTTCTATTATAATAATATTTTGCCTGTATATAGCTCAGACCTCTGTACAGAGGCTCAACTATGATATTTGAAAAATTCCCATTATTTTCAGAGTTACTATCAATTGAAATAATTATCGACGTTTTTTTGTTAAAATTTCTCCCCTCTGTTGTCGTAAAACACGGATAACCCAATTTCTAAGTTATATATTTCAAAAATTCTAGTTGAACCCCTGTACAAAGGTCTGAGCTATATACAGGCAAAATATGATTATAATAGAAGCATTTTTCACAAAAAGAGAACATTTTGAAAAAAAAGTTTATTCAAAGTTAATTTTTAGCCGAAATATTGTACTTAAATAATTTTTTATTGTAATACTATTCTTAAAATAGTTTTATATACATTTTCTAATCTAAGTGACACTAAATATAAATATTATCCACTTATACGTTTTTGCAAAATCACGGTTCCGAACGTAGTCGGATACATTAATATCCATTCTATTTTCCATTTATTGTGCTTAAGAGTTCGAAAGATATATGCTCTACTTTCATGCTATGCTTGGGTTCTTCGAGTTTCAACACTTTAATAACAATTCTTTTTTGACTTAAAAAGCACTTTTGAAAATAGATATTTTGGTTCATATGTGGAGTCTTGTAGCTGAATCAAATTTTATACTTGAAGTTTGAATTTTATATTAAATATTTCAATAATTTTTATGTTAAATTAAAGCATAATCTCGTAATGTAATATAAAGGTATAACTTTCTGTGTGTATTTCAGATTTCGTTTTTAATAAATTATATTTTAATTAGGCTATACAGTAAGCTACAAATCTCAAACATACCGAATCATTTTATTTATTTTATTTTATTATGATTATTAATTTTTGCATTTTCTTGTGGTCTATATAATTGTGCGGTCTGCCACCAAATTTCAGATCTTCTTACAAATTAGTTTTTTCAGATATTTGAAGTTTTCTGCGCTTAGGTTTCGGTTTTGGTTTCATTTTAAAGCCTTTTTTCACTCTTAAATTGAAGTAATTAAAAATATTTTTGTGCACAATCAACTCTTTCAGTGTGAAATGGTTATTAATTTCAATTTTTATTTCTAAAATCA
Source organism: Trichonephila inaurata madagascariensis (assembly GCA_019973955.1). Lineage (NCBI taxonomy): Eukaryota > Metazoa > Arthropoda > Arachnida > Araneae > Nephilidae > Trichonephila > Trichonephila inaurata. Next base: position 100,958 of record BMAV01014846.1, read on the forward strand.
TTTCTGCTTGATTATGTTTTGAGTTTTTTGAGTTTTCACAGTTACTTAATTCAGATTGATTTCAGGGCCAATTTTTGTTTTAAAAAATAGTTTATGTAACTTAGAAATTATATCATTGACTTTTTCCATTTGAGAAAATGACATGGCCAAAACGTTCTCATGTTCCTATGCGAAACAATATTTCGAAGGGATGGAATACTACTATACTACTGAAAATAATAAATCTAAAAACGTCCTCAGTTGATGCTGCAATTAGATTTCCGAATACAAGTATTGCAGATAAAACCGAATATTTCCATCGTAATACCAAACCCATTATAGTATTAATTATGCAGGTACTATATTATATAATACTTTGAGTGATGTACCACAACAAATATGGTACTAAACTACCCCAATTCCAAAACTGAAAAAAAGTTAAATTTTATGTACAAACCTGGCGATTTTTAGCTTAAGTTAGTAGCATTATTATTGTGTCCATAAATGCTTTATGTTTCAAAACTTTTGTGAAAATATTAGGTTATTAAGCTGAATAATCTATCGTATATCAATATTATACAAAAATGCTATCAATGCTATGCTATTAATATTTTGCAAAATATATTTTGAATTAGAAAAAAAATTCGGTCATATTTAATTAAAATCATGTTTTAATGCAGAACAAACATTGGAAAATAACATATTAAAAAGTTAGAGCTTTACGGGCTTGATAAAATTTTGTTTTATGCCTTTACAAACTTTAAATGCGTTTTTCTCAGACTTTTAAATTTGAAGATGTAAGTGTTTTCTAAACCCTAAGGCTTTTTCTCTGTTGAAGAGGTAGAATCTTGAAAATTTTTATATGTACTCTCAAACGTATGCTCTATAAAAGTTCAGTATGGATTTAAGTCTGAGATCACTAGTTATTTTTTTAAAAAATGCTTAGTTTAATATTTAGAAAAATTTCGCGTTTTTTCGAGGTTTAGCTATAAAATTAATTATTAAAAATCAACAAGGAAACAGATATTCAATTCCATACTAACTTTTGTTTACAATAATCCAAGAATCATAAATCAATTAAAATGACTAAACCATTTTAAAAATTGACCCTTTTTTAAAATTTGAAACTCTTAAAAACTCTAACAAAAACTCTTAATTTTTTTAAATTGTAAAATAATGGCTGATCAAACTGACTTTTTATTTACAGAATCAGCCTAATAGTATAATCTAAATATAAAACATAAATTATTTTTAATGTTACTGTCTCCAAAAAAAATATTTTCAAAAAAAGTACTGTTTAGCCTTAATGCTCCAAATTTTACAATCTCTATTAACGTTTCCCTCTTTAATTTGTATATTTATTAATGTAAATTAACCAGAAGTGTTGAATTGTTTGTATTTCATCATTTCTAAGGATACTAATGTTAAAAAGACGGTACTTCATATATTAAGAATTTTCTAAGTATTATTCATTTTTAAGGATCTGCTTTTCAATGCAAAGCTTAGTTACATGAAACGCTCATTTTAGTGAAATTACCCTTTCTTAAGAGTGGCTAGACACAATGAGAGATTTTAGTTTTTTAGAAAAACACCTTTTACTCTTTACAAATTAAAATCTTAAAAAAAACACCTTTTACTCTTTACAAATTAAAATCTTAAAAAAACACCTTTTACTCTTCTAGAAAATAAAAATCTTAAAAAACACCTTTCCTCTTTACAAATTTAAAAATCTTAAAAAAACACCTTTACTCTTTACAAATTAAAATCTTAAAAAAACACCTTTTACTCTTTACAAATTAAAATCTTAAAAAAAACACCTTTTACTCTTTACAAATTAAAATCTTAAAAAAAAACACCTTTTACTCTTTACAAATTAAAATCTTAAAAAAAAACCTTTACACTTTTAAAAATTAAAATTTTTATATAAAAACACCTTTTACTTTTTTACAAATTAAAAATCTAAAAACACCTTTTACTCTTTACAAATTAAAATCTTAAAAAAAACACCTTACACTCTTTACAAATTAAAATCTTTAAAAAAAAAAACCTTACACTCTTTACAATTAAAATCTTTAAAAAACACCTTTTACTCTTTACAAATTAAAATCTTAAAAAACATCTTACACTTTTACAAATTAAATTATAAAAACACCTTTTACTCTTACAAATTAAAATCTTTAAAAAAAACACCTTTTACTCTTTACAAATTAAAATCTTAAAAAAAACACCTTTTACTCTTTACAAATTAAAATCTTAAAAAAAACACCTTACACTCTTTACAAATTAAAATCTTTAAAAAAACACCTTTTACTCTTTACAAATTAAAATCTTAAAAAAAAAACACCTTACACTCTTTACAAATTAAAATCTTTAAAAAAAACACCTTTTACTCTTTACAAATTAAAAATACAAAAAACACCTTACACTCTTTACAATTAAAATAAAAAAAACACACACACACACACACACATTTAAAGCAGTTCTACGACTTAAAATCTTTCACAGAACTTTTTATACATTCAATGAATTTAAATTCTATTTCCTTATTTTTTTTACCCAATATTTATTGAGGTTAATATGTGATTCATATATTATTATATTTTTATTATGTCAATTATTTTATATTTAGTCTTTTTCATAATTTTATTAATCATTATAATAATACATATGGATAATGGAAGATATTTGAGAACATGTTTATCCATCTGAGCAAGATCTGTAATTGGTCCTTACTGACAAAGAATTTTATCGAAAAAAGAAACATTTTAGATATTTGCAGTGGGTGTGTACAATTAAATACGGGGAAAAGTATTTTCTGGAGAAATGAATAAAAATTTCCATGTTTATGGTTACCGGAATCACGCCTTTGCTTTCGATCCATTGATCAAGAATACGGCCATGAAAAGTTACTTTTAATATATAGGGTGATTCATACAGAAGTATACAGTTTCAATGTACTATAAATCAAGAACAATGCAAAAATATTGCATGTAACCCGTAACAGAGTTGAATGGGGTTACTTTAAGGTATCCGACTACGTTCGGAACCGTGATTTTAAAAAAGCTCATAAATGGATAATTTTCATGATATTTAGTGTCACTTAGATTAGAATACACGTATAAAACTGTTTTAAGGACATTTTGACAAAAAAAAAATATTTATAAATATATTTCCTCAAAAAATTAACTTAGAATAACCTTTTTCAAAATGTGTTATCCTTTTTGTGAAAAATGCTTCTATTATAATAATATTTTGCCTATATATAGCTCAGACCTCTGTACAGAGGCTCAACTATGATTTTTGAAAAATTTACGTTATTTTCAGAGTTACAATCAATTGAAATAATTGTCAGCGTTTTTTTCTTAAAATTTCTCCTATCTTTGTCTAAACCTGGATGAACCATCTAAAGTTCATATTTCAAATATTCTAGTTGAGCCTCGGTACAGAGGTCTGAGCTATATACATGCAAAATATTATTATAATCGAAGTATTTTTCGCAGGAGAATATTTTGAAAATGGGTCATTCTATGTTCATTTTTTGTCAAAATATTGTACTTAAATAATTTTTTATTGTAATACTATTCTTAAAACAATTGTTATATACATTTTCTAATCTAAGTGACTCTAAATATCATAAATATTATCCATTTATACACTTTTGCAAAATCACGGTTTTGAACGTAGTCGGATACCTTAAGTTTTGTTGGAGCAGTCACAGATGTTCTATATGTGAAGTCACACGAGGCACTTCAAACCGTTGATCCATTTATTGCCAAACCTGTGTTAAGGTATCTGAATGAAATCCATCGATAGCTGCTGTGATATGCTGTTTCAACTCCTTTAGATCATCAGAAAAGGGAGGGATGATTACCATGTCTCTTACGTAATCGCTTAAGAAGAAATCGCAAGGTGTTAAGACAAGAATTTTTGATGGCTATTGGGTAAGAGGTATTGCTTAGGAGGTATTGCTTGCTGTCCGCCACTCGTCCAATCTATCGATGAGTGAGATGCTCATCGAGGTAATATCGCACATAGGCCGATCAGTGTATTGGTGTACCATTCAATTAGAGAATGAAATTATTAATGTCGTCCTGCAACAGTGGCATCAACCAAAGTGTTAAAAGTGGCTCCAGTGACAGTTTGCGCGTGGAAAAAAAGGGGTCCAACACTTCCTTTTTGGACACTGCACAGAAGACATTTATCTTAGAAGGATCTCGCAAAGTATTGCATTGTGGCTATTGCCTGCGTCACTTCCGTCAGAGGCTAAACACAGTCTTCAAGAGTATATCTACCACACAGTTTGCTAAGGTGATGCGCGTATTGACTGTTACTGCGTTTTACAGCTTCAGTAAAGTGTATGCTTCTTTATGAATCACCTTGTACTTTTAATAATTCAAATACCCTTTTTTTATGACCATGCCGAAAATAATCAATATTAGTTTAATTCATAATAAATTACAAATAACTATTTAATTCTTGTAAAATTTAAATTTACTGTAACTTTATTTAAAGATCAAAATAACAGAGAGATTATAAAAACATAGATACAACATCTCATCAAAAAAAAAAAACTTCAAACACTACAACTATACAATAAGTATTTAAAAATATTCGTATGATGCCAAACATAGAATTAAAAAGTTAGACCATTTAAAAATAACAAAGGTATCAAATTATACAGCTACAACTGAAAACAGATTTAGGTCTAATCCAAACGGATTAAAATGCATCAAGATATTCGAAGAAATAAAGCAAGAGTCGAAAACAAGTACTTAACTTGCAATTTTTCTAAAAAAATAAAAACAGTAGAAGGATTTGGGTATCTCAGATTAAAGTAATATTCTCCGCAAGCCACATACTAGATAGACGAATCAAATACAAGGGAAACACTAAAATAATGTAATTTGTTATACAGATCATAAAATTCAAAAATCTTTGAAAAAATAATAAAGTCTGATTAAATGTTGCCGAAGGCGTATATCCGTCTTGTTCTACTGATGCGTTATATGCCCCGGACGTATATATCCGTCCTTCCAAAATATGACTCTTTTCTTTGCTCTGCTATCAGTAAAACTATTCGGAAGATATAGAACAGAATAAACTGACCTGGACAGTGTTTGCAAGGGATTTCCTTATTTCAGAGAAAAATTTGCTTATTTCTGCATTTCTTTCCCCAAATACATCGCATACGCACCTATGTGAAAAACCGTAGCACTGGGGAGCGAATCTCATTACTTTTAATCGATAGTTAACCCCTTAACCGCAGATTAAAAGATACGCGATTGCTTTCCAGTGCCGTGGTTTTTCGCGTAGCGGCGAGTATGCATTGTATTGGGCAATTCCCAAATAAGCAAATTTTTCTCTAAAATAAATAAATCCTTCGCAAATACTGTCAAGGTCATTTTATTGCATTTCACTCCTTTCGGAATAATTTTACTGATAGCAGCGGAAAGAAAAGAATTGTATTTCGGAAGGACGTATATATACGTCCGGGCATTCAACGCACCAGTTGAGGGAGACGGATATATACGCCGGTGGCAGATAAAAAGGTTAGAAGTGAGTGATAAAAAATACTTCAAAAAATGACTTCTAAGTTAAGAAAGGTTAAACTCTAAAAGTGTTCAAGAGTAGTTGCATATATATATATATATACATTATAAACTAAGCTATTAGATTTAAATAACGGAAATTATGTCCTGAAAAATCCCAAAATTTATTAGAATTATACAAACTATTATCCATTTTTTAAAAATTGAATTATATATATATTTTAAATACTAATAAAATTAAATCTTTTGCAAAGTATTACTTTTTAGTGCTCAATGTTTTTATAAATAATAGTTTTACAAGCAGTTTCTTTTTTTTAACATTAATACTAATTCCGCTTACATTTATAAGTGAAACGTAGAAGAGGTTTATTCATTTTCTGCATTTCGGTTGCTTTCTTAAAAAAGGAAATTGTGTGTTCCTTATTTTAACATTCGAATAAAGTTTTACATTAGGCTTTTATGTAAATTATTCAGTAAATTAATAATTTCTTAGGAGACTTAAGTGCTTTGAAATCTCAAAGAATCCATCGAATTTTAATGACAATTTTTTTTCTTAATATTCTAAATGCAGAAATGATGAGGAAAAGCATAGTATAAATATATGGAATAGTTTTATTAATTGAAAAATAATAGAAAACTAGTTTATTATTAAAAAAATTTAATGTAATTGAAATTAAACTCTATCGAAGAAACAAATACAAGATTTTTTTTTTATTTTTCCTTTGTGTATTATTAGACGTACAATGAAAGAAATTTTTAAGTAAAAAAAATCTTTGATATAATTATCTTACAAAAAAAGTTATTGGATTGTGTAATCCAAAGTACATTAAAAGAAGTTATCATTTCGAAAATATTGTTATTTAACCGTTATAAGATATTTTTCTTCAACTAATTTCAGAAAATTTTTTATGAAGCCTCTTGAAATGCTTCTAAATAACGAATTAAGATCATTCCATCAACATGAATTTCTGATTTAATTTTTAATAATGAGGACATTAATTTTTTTTAGTCATTTATTCGAAGTGTATATCTAAATTGCTTCATTCTAAAACTTTTAATTAATCTGAAACGCAAATATTTTTTGGAAAAGGAAATTATTATTATTTGTAATCCATTAGTTTACTTTAGTTCTTAAGAAAAAAATCTATAATTTTAAGCATTTTATTACAATTCTAAAAACTATTTTTAAAGATGCCGTTTCTATTATTGAAAATAATCGGATTTTTTTTTATTTCTCCCTTTTTTCTAAATTACCCGCAAAGAAATTTTTTCTTCGTAAGTATTTCCCTTCTCTCTCAAGGGAATAAACATCTGTAGTTGAATTACTATTTTACCCTGATTCTTTCTTAAAAATTATCGACAAAGAAAAATATGCTGGTAATGGGAAAATTTATCACGCACATTTGTATAACTAAGCTTCAAGATATATTGTTAACTAAGCTGAAGTATTCTTAAAAGTTAAAATATATTTTATTAAATATGAAACTTAATTTTAAAACTATAGTTTATTACTTTAAAGTATTTAATCCGATATTTACGTAATGTTTGAATAAATATTATTCTCCTTTAAATGCTTTCAAAAACTTTTAACGTTATTTAATTAAAACTTTTATCAGCTCTCTTCACATCAAAAATACATTAGGTTTACTTAACAAAAAGAACTACACATACAAAGTGTGACACACAAAAAAAACGAGATTAGTTCAATAAATCATTGTACGTAAGCAACCAGTTTTCCGTGAGAGTATCTCCTTCAAAGTAGTTCCCTTCAGCAACCACACACTTCTGAATGCGGTGCTGCCATTCCTGGTAACGGTTCTGGAATGATGCGTTTGGAAGGCCCTTCAGGAGATTCTCTGTTTTTGCCTGAACCTCTTCAACTGAGGTAAAATGGGTTCCCTTTAACCCTTTATGTACCGACGGTACTTATAAGTACCACTCACTTTGAAATTACATAGAACAACCATTTTTAAGAATAATCTGACGATACTTAGCAGACATATTCTTCGAAATACATTCTTTCAAGATATATGGCAGCATGGGTTCTATGATGAGTATTTTAGCGAGGAAAGCAAATAGTTTTACAGCAGAAGTTGCGTTTTCAGCTGACTTTTTGATCGGATTGCGAAGATTGTCATTTTTGTTCCGAAAAAGTAGTTAATATCAAAAGGTGAGTGTCTTATATTTTTATATATGTTAAGGAAGACTTTAGAAAACGATTTGACTATTTATTTTAAGTGTGAAGAAGGTATACAATTAATTTTACAGTTGAATAACTTTGTGGTACTTATAAGTACCGACAGCACACTGGTGTTGGAGCAAGAAGTTCTTTTTCGTCCGTGTAGCTTATTGATTTTTGTTCTGTTGAAGCGTCATCATTATACTACAATAGAGTTATGCCTTTTTAGCGTTTATTTTTGCTTAATTGATTTATTTTGCTTTTTGTGTATTTTTTTTATTTTAATGTTTTTAAAAAACTTGTAACTTTTAATCCGAGCTTGTATTTTTTTGCCACAAAATTAAATGAATTATGTATTCTTATTTATATGTATTATTCTTATTTATATGTATTCTTATATGTATTCTTAAAATATTATACAACATCATTTTAATTCCTTTATGTGTAACAGAGATTTAACAGTAGTTGGAGATGTTCAAGGTGCTAATATTATTTTTATTATTATTTTCTTTTCTTAGAGAGCCTGTAAAAAATGAAGCTCAGTCTTCACGAGGCTTGGATTTGTTATTGAATCTACCATCTGAAATCAGTGACGTACTAACAAATGATTTTTCTGTTGAAGAAGTCCCAGCCCATTATCTGCTACAATTTTCGTTAGATTCTTAGGATGACGTTCAAGGGGCTGAACTCAAAGTGTAGTAGTTCATGTTAAAAAAATACTGCATTTCTTACCCCAGGATACAGTGTTTTAAAAAACATTCAATCGAAACCTCACTCAAAATGCACAACGCATAATGAATTTCTATGTATAAATGAAGAAAAAAAAACTGTTTCTTTGAAGACCATCAAATTAAGTTTATGTGTAAAAAAAGTATAAATAAATTTTTTAAAATTTAATAATCTTTAAAAATAAATATTTGTGCTGTATAATATTAGTATTCTCTGTGGATATTTAGCATTTTTAATAGTTAAAACTGGGTTAAAAAAGTCATTCGTTCTTTTCGTATTGTCAGAATATTTGAGACCTTTGTGTGCTGACGGTACTTTAAAGTACCGATTTAATTCATTAGCTCTAATGAATTAAATTTCCAAAGTTGAGTATTTTATTTAAGTATATCCCTTAATTTTCAATGCAGTGATAAAAAAAAAATATTGCATGAAAAAATTTGCAGTAAATCATAATGCGGTACATAAAGGGTTAAGCAAGATTTAACAGTAGGAAATTTAAAAAAAAGCCATATGAGGCCAAATCTGATGAATAAGGAGGATTCCCCATCACAGTAATGTTTTTGCTGGTCAGAAACTGCTGGATAGATAGGACAGTGTAAGCGGATATATTGTCTTGGTGCAACAACCATCCGTCACTCCCCAATTCTGGCCTTTTTTTCCCTAATTGTTTCACGAAATCTTTTTAGTACTTCAATGAAGTAGTGTGGATTAAGAGTCTGACTACCGATAAGAGTGAGAACCCACTCATATCACGAATTTTGGCAATTTTTTTGTCTGTAATCGCTTTCCTTGGGCGCCCAGCAGGTTCATCAATCTACCACACTGTCCCTTCCCTCCTGAAAACTGTTTATGCCACTCAAACAGTAGTGCACGAGACAAAGTTTCATTTCCATAAGTCTCGGTTAGTATTCGAAATAATTTCGTGGATGATTTCTTAAGTTTCACAAGAAACTTGATGTTGATTCAGCATTTTTCTGGCCGAATGCAGCTGCACGTGTTCACTCAATGATGCAGTACTCCCAACTGGTGCGATCAGTTTAGGCGGCGAAAGTGACCACATGAATAGAAGAGGTGCGTGGGATGACGTCACCAAAACAGTTGTTTCCAACTTATTCTTTTTTTATGTGTAGCATCTTTCCTCTCGGTTGCTGGATATTTGTGCCAGTGATTTCATGAAAAGGGATGGAAATATGTAACAGGAAACCGAGGATGCGCAGTCTATTTGATTTGACCAATTAGCGCGCGCGATGGCGTCGATCAGCTTGGCCTGTCCCTTCCCCCCCCCCTTATAGTTTCTTACCTAATGATGACTCTCTTGCTTGGCAGGGGGAGGGCTTATCCCTTTAAGACCCAATCCGCACAATCATGTGGGTTAGACATTCTTATACATTTTTGCTTCTGGAATAGTCGTATTTAAAAAAAACCTGAATTCAACGATTAAGCGTGTTTGCAGAAGGTGCAAAGAATCATTTTTTTATCAACAGACGGTGGTTGCAGTCCATGTTTTATTTTCAGCTGGCAAATCTAACTTGGTTTTCAAATAAAACGAAAACACGTCTTCTTTTTATCTGTCGAAAAAAGGTAATAATCAATATATTTTTAATTGCTTAATACAAATTTTTGTATTAATGTTTAAATAATTGTAAAATAGAAAAAATATTAATCTATCTCTATTAATGTGACTTCTAGGGCTCGATTTCGTTACCCCACGATCGTGCGAGGTTGGGCGTCGCAGGTCATGCAGCTGTAAAGTAACTACTTACCTTAGCGAATTTTCTTTTCTGTTTCAACATTTTGATGAAAGACCATAAATAAATATATATATATATATATAATTAATATATTAATTAATACCAAATTTTCTTGGGGATCGCCATGGAGGAGTGGCTTTTCTTCTCTCTTTCTCTCTTTTTTGTAATTAATTTTCTTTTCCATACATTTGTTGAGGAGTATGGTATTTTTATACTCTACAGATACTGATCCATATTTCTTCCCCAAAAAAAATAAATCTGAGTTTTTCGGTGGTAGTTAGTATAGTGAGGTTTAAATATATATATATATATATAATAAAATAAAATTTTTTGATACATTTTACTATTTTTCATGGAATACTGTGTTAACTTTTAACCAAAAACTTTTTCAGGTGTCTAAAAGGAGAAGAATTCTCACAGAAGAAATTTTTCAATTGATGAATAAATCAGATTGAACTTAGATCAGAACTCGGATGATGACAATGCTGCGAACAAAACATATGAATCGCGTATACTGGAAGGAGAATCAAGTTCAGGTGAGGGCGATGAAGAAACACATGGGAATATTTGAAATGAAAAGACAATTTTGGATCATTCTTTACCGCAAAAGTCTCTTGAACACATTCATTACATTGTGATTTAGATGTTGCAAATCCTTGTTTTATGTGCAAACAAGATGCAATGTCAAATAAAATTCTTCTAAAAATCAAAATAGATCGCTTAAAGTTTAAGTGAGACAGTTGTAGCGTTATCAGCCTCTCCACCTACTAACAAAAGTTTTTTAACTGATGATGAAGATAACACACAGTGTTGTAATTCCACTCGCAAAAAGATCGAGGCGTTATAATCCACCTGCTATACATGTCAAGACTTTTATCCTGGCCATTCCAGGATAAAAGGCTTGACATGCATAGCCGTTTTCTATGTGTTGATGACATTTCAAGGCCTCGCACAAGTGCAGATTTTAAAACTACGAAAGCAGTTCGAAAACATGTGAAAAATGCAATGGTTATTTATACTTGTGAAAAACAAAACAAGAGGTTTTTGCAGTAAATAAGTAATGAATTAATAAAAAGAGTTATAATTTTCATCAGTAGTTTCCTTATTTGTAACAATTTTAGTTGAATTAAGACTACACAGTACCCTAAAAATTTCATAATTACCAAATTTTTTTTTTTTGCATTTCTTTGGGGCTTATATCATTGAAACGCCACCAAATTTCAGATCTGTTAGTAAATTAGTTTTTAAAATATTTGAAGTTTTATCAAGGTAATGTTTTGGTTTCTGTTTCATTTTAAAGCATTTTCACTCTTAAATTGAATTAATTAAAAATATTTTGAGCTTTTAGTGTGAAATGGTTATTAATTCGAACGTTCATTACTAAAATAATTTCTGCTTGATTATTTTTTGGGAAGTTTCATTATTAATTAATTAAGTTTTATTTCCCCAAAAATTTTTGCTTTAAAAAAATTTTGTAAAATTTTAAAAAAACTTTTCTTTAAATTTTTTTCCCGGTAAAAAATGTCATGGCCAAAGCGTTCTCAGGTTTTGTGAGAAAAAAATATTTCGAAAGATGGAATACTACTAAAAAATGATGTATCAAAAAATCAGTCGTAAATTAATATTGCAATTAGATTTCCCCGAGTAAAAGTATCTGAATTCAAATGTTGCAAATATAAATGAATATTTCTTTTTAGTACCAAACTAAAATTATACTAAACATATTGTAGTACTATATTTTTATTTTTTTAAAAAATCATATGACAAAACTAAAATTTTCCCAAACTCCCAAAATTTTTAAAATGAAAATAGTTAAATTTTTTTGAACAAACCTGGCTATTCTTGGGTTAAGTTAGATCATTTATTATTTTGTATATAAATGTTTTGTGTTTTAAAAAATTTTGTGAAAAATTAAATTAAGATTAAGCAGAATAAACTGTCGTCTTAACAAATGCAAATTCAATAATACGAAAAAATTTTTTTAATTAAAAAATTTTATTTTCAATCATATTTAATTAAAATAGTTTTTTTAATGAAACACATAATTGAAAAACATATTTTAGAACTTTCGGGTATTATAAGTTTTGTTTTATGAATTTACAAACTTTAAATGCGCTTTTTTTTTGGACTTTCATTTTGAAGGTATACGTTTTTTTAATCCCAAGGCTTTTCTTCTTTTCACATAGAACCTTAAAATTTTTTTATTACTCTCAAACACATATGTTCTAAAAAAATAAGCATGGATTTAGGGCTGAGTTTTTGTTATTTTTCTAAAAATTAAATTTTGATTTTTTAAAAAATTTTTCGTATTTATTTAAGTATTTTTAGAAAATAATTTTTAAAAAATCAAAAAGGGGAATAGATTTTCAAATACATTCTAATTTTTTGTTTGCAAAATGTAAGAGAAACATAAATAATTTAAAATGACTAAAAATTTTAAAACTATTTTATTTTAAAAGTTTTAAAAATTCCCTAATTTTTTCAATTGTAAAATAATGGCTGGTCGAACTGACTTTTTACTTACAGAATCATCTTAATAAAAAAAATATAATCTAAATATAAACCATAAATTATTCTTTCGTTAACTGTCTCCAAAAAAATTCTTTGAAAGAGGGTACTGTGTAACCTTAAGATTGTTTCTTCTATCAACTTAGAGCTAAAAATGTATAACTCGTAAAATTTCATGGGTAACCTGTGTTTCACAGATAACGCCCAACCCGCACGATCGTGCGGGTGCGTCAGTTCCGGGGATTTTTATTATTTTTTCAGTGTCATTGGGGTCCATATAGTATTAATAAGCAGAAGAATTTAATATTTGAAGATAAAAATAATTTGGGTCTTAAAGGGTTATACACACTGAAATATCAATCCGCATGTTAATCCTATGTGCCCTTTTTTTTTGATGATATGGGGTTGATATTTGGGTGATCGATAGTACTACCTGTTTGGTAAGGAAGTACAAGGACTCGACCCCTTCCAGGTGCCTCCCCCCTCTGAATAGCATTTTGTGAATAGCTCGACACTTGAGCCTCTCAATCAGCTCGGACCTGGCTCATTCGATCCCTTTGCCTCCATTGTACATTCTCACAAAATTTCTTGCTCATTGGGTCATTCCTTGTGTTTTATTTCAACGTTTTAAACTTTTTAAAATCTGTAATATCTTGAAATGTATTTGAGTGTGTGCTTTGAGATGTGAACCACAGGTTCCCCTTGGCAAGATCCATCCATTTATTCACTTAGCCCTCTTTTGGTAGGCCTAGGGGGCTCCCGCACTAAAATATCATGTCTCCGTGTTATTTCTATGGGGTTGGGTAAGCATTTATCCCCCTTTGGAATTGAGCTAGGGTCTTGATATTTGGAGGTTTTATAGTATTACTTCATATCGCGAGATATATGAGAAATCGACCTCTTCAGATGCTCTTCCCCCTACAGGACTATTTCCTTTTATATCTCGAAACCTAGGGCACCTTGATCATCCGTACCTGCCTGATTCGATAGATATACATATGAGCTTTCTACACGTATAATTTTTTACTGTAATATAATCCTATTTCCTCCCCCTCCCATTTCATGTTTTTAAAGTGTTGTAAATTTTTTAAATTCGTCATCTGTCCGAGGATTTTTGAGTCTGCTTTCATACTCGAACCATAAGTTCTCCTCTTAGAGCTGCATCTTTTTGTCCAATTTGTTCTATGGCAGTGGCCAGAGGGGGTCTTCGCACCTAAAATTAAAAAAGCCCATGTTAATCTTATGGGGTTTGAAGGTTTGGTGACGTCACGAACTAAGTGAGATGGGATGATGATATTTGGGGAATTATCCCCATGTTTGCTTAGTTCGGAGTTATCTGTGTTCGTTTTCGACACTGATATCCTCCCCCGAGGGGAGTTTATTTACTTCTTTCTAGCCCTAACTCCACCCCATTGGTACTGCTGCGGCGAAGTTGCCGGGACGATAATGTTCTACTACAGACAGTGCTGTTGAAACAATAGCATTTGGTCCTGATGAAGGCGGCGTTAAAACGAGCTGCAAAAGTGCTGGGGGAACAGATGCTGGTAAGGCTATTGGAAGTGCCGGGGCGCAGATGCTGGTAAAGCTATTGGAATGTCTCTGCGTTGGTGTCGCTCTCTGTCTATTCTCCCGATTCCAGAGTCTCTTTTTAGGTGAAAAAAGTCCCACCCACGAAAATAACACGTGATGTATAGTGACTTCTGTTTGGACGTATTCGGTGAAACCATTCTTCTATTGGTCCAAGTCCCCTTCGCGCGGTGTACCTTGAAACCGGTGGCTGGCATGGGAACTGCGCCGGCACCTTCTGTCGGCTAGATCAAGGGGAGGTCAGAGGTTGACTTCCCTTAGGACATCAGCGCCGAGGTGTCCACTCTGGGATACTTTCCCACGAGAAATTACTTGACCGTTAAAACGTCACTCATTTCCAACGGGAAATGGGTCTTTGGTGAATACCGCCGCAGCACCTACAGGTCCCAGGCTGTGTTCGATTTGTCTCTTGTTTTCTCTACAAACAGGCTGGATTTCTAGTTGTTGGGTTCCTCACTACTATTGTATTTAACTATTTTAAATTTTTTAAAATCGCAATAACTCTGGGGTTTCTTCGACGTCACACTCAGATTATTTACTGTGTATTCCCAACCATGAGACCTATCTGAAAAGATCATCCTCAGCTAGATTCTACACCATAGTTATCCATAAGTCTTTTGTCTCCGCTCTTCCCCAAATTGAACAAGAATCATTATTTTTGATAAAAAATTGCATTACTCTTTGTCTTAATTAAAAATAATTAAAGATATAATTATTCGATAGAAAATTATTTCCAATCATAATCGATTCATTTTTCTCAGGATTTAAGTTACTATTGCGTATTTACCACGATAACATGTCAGATGTTACACATCATATGCGACTACTGTAAGGCTCGTTTTAATTTTTTTTCAAGCTACACACTTAGTCTCGTATTTTTGTGTGTGTGTCACACCTTGTATAATTTTTAATATTTAAAATAAAAATCACCTATTAATAATAATTTAAAAATTCCAAAATCGGACAGTTTGCAACTTAGAAGACGCATTTTATAATCTGTAAAATTTTAAAAATTCTCTCGCACTTGAATATGTTTATGTACTGGATACTTCATTTTTATTTTAAGGAATTAATATTTCCGAAATTATCAGCAACAAATCGAAAAATTGAGTAGATGCCTTAAAACCGTTCTATACATTTTGACCCCTTAACTCAGTGTCTCACTAAGGCAACATTCCCTGTTTTAGTAAATTCCTTCGTAAGTAATAAAAAAATGTAAAAATCCAGAGCTGTGTGCATTTGTGTTATTATCTCAAATCTAAAAAATGAAATGAATCTCAGTTTATTAGTGATAGACGATTAACAGCTGTAAATCAATTTCAACCAAATTATTAACACCACATGCATTTAAAAGTGCATACTACGTACATTTCCTTTCAATCAAAATGAGCCAAATTTTACTATATTCGTAATTCGAAACGTAAGTAAATGTGATCAGCATTCTAGAAAAAAAATTACTTCAGCTTGATTGAGTATGATGCCATTGAATAGCTATCATTTCATGAAGATATTTCGACATTTCAGTTCAATAAGCATTTCAGTAAGCATTTTTGATTCTCAATCATTTTTCATCCTTTAAAATAAGCAGTTTCATACGTGTGAATGTGTTACAGGTATTCGAATATTTCTCTTTGCTCAAAAATTCGCTGTCACTTTTTGTCAGCAACTTTAAGAGGAGAATAAATTTTACTCGGAAAGAAATTTTACACATAAGTTTCAAGATAATATTTTTAAAGAATTGTTGAAAAAAAGGATTAAAATGTTTTAGTGAATATTTACATGCTTTTAAGTTCCATTTTTATATGTAAAACATTATCTTATATTACGGTTCAATATGAAAAAATTTTTTATGATTGATAGGATAATAAATACGAGGAATTATTTACAATCCTTTAACTACCAAGACTAATTGCGTCTTAGCCCTTCATAATTTTGCATTTTCCTGGTCTGAGATTTCTCTGAATTTACTATAAATGGGGATTGACCTTGAATTTTTTGCCAAGCAGTTCCATCAGTTGAAGTTTCAAAATTCTGCTCGTTCTTTTTCTCTACACATTCGTTTTCGGAACAAGAGGATAAACTCAACCTTTTCGTCTCCTACGCGTTCTCACAATGTGCTCTTCCTCATTAACTGTGTCAAATTGCTCAAAGTTAGAGTACAATAGGTTCATACTCTCCAATTTTTTTCTTCATCTTTTTCAGGGCATAGTTTATTTATATTATTTATTTATTCTGACAATTTCCTTCGAATTGACATTTCGGAGGTAAATTTTGGAATTTAAGTTTGAATAATTCACTAATAATAAAATGCAAAAATTACATAAAAACTAAAATTTTTTATTTCTTTGTTACCCAAAGTTTGTAGCCCATTATAATTACAAATAGAACTTGACCACGTAGTAAATATCTGTTTGATCGTTATTTTTTGTCTTATGGATTACCTCAGCGTTTCTCAAAGTGTGGGGCTCGCCCCCTTGGGGGACTTGACAACTCTACGAGGGGGGGGTGAGCTAATTGAAAAGTCGAAGTCAAAAGATTATTTAAAAATATTATTCATTTACTGAAAGTAAACAAACAAAATACATTCTGACATGATAAAAATAAAATACACATTTACACTGATATAATACACTTATAAACATATCAGTGCTACACAATGTATTTTATAGTTAATTTAACAATACTAAGTTAAAAACAAGTTTATTAATTACCAGTGACCCCATGGGCTTGTCATATATATAATTTAAAACAAAAATTAACACTTATCTTGATAATTTTTGTACGATTTATAACTAAACCTTGACTGCCGATCAAAAGTTTCGCGACTGGTTTCCAAATGCCAACCGTTTTCCACGTAGGCACGCGTACGTGATGGGGGAGGAATAAAGAAGCAAAAATAATCTGGAATAAGTTAATCCTTCACAAACATTGAAGTCCTTTTATAGTATTCCAAAGCCTTCGGAATAATTTTATGGATAGCAGTGCACAGAAAAGATCGTCCTTCTGAAAGATGTATATATACGTCAGGGGAAATTAACGCTTTGGCTAAGCGAGACGTTTATATACGCCGGTGG
>BMAV01014846.1:118513-134509 GCA_019973955.1 Trichonephila inaurata madagascariensis
CGAGACGTTTATATACGCCGGTGGTACTTAAGAGGCTAAAGTCGCATCGTAGTTTCAGCATCAAAATATAGTATTATTGAATTAAATACATTGTGTTATTGTATGAGGGGGGCGCGATGAAAATTACGATTGAATGTTGGGTCGCGAATTTTGAAACTTTGAGAAGCACTGGGTTACCTACAGCCGTCAACCTGTACATATTTTCTATACCCATATTTTCTTGCGGGTTTGAGAATTAAAAGCAGGTAACTTTTTCGCGGGTTCTATTAGCTTCCTTTCATTAATCTTCTTGTAAAAATATTTCTTTAACTGTTGTTTGAGTTTAAAAGTGCCTGCCGGGAAGAGAACGTGCTTTTGTGCTACTTTGAGTGCTTTTTAAACCCTAGCAAAGTGAGTGTTAGAATTAGTCGTTACGCTGCTGTAAAAGTGAGATTCACGAAATGCCTTTAGGAAGCCTTGGTGAAAAGAAGAAGTTTTAGACTGGATTATAGTCGACCCAGGAGAGATCAGACGAGTTCTCTTCTATCGGATCACAATCAATTAAGTGTTTAATTATTTATCTTGCGAATTTAAAATGGTTAATTAATTTTATCACTCTCTCGTTTTATAATCTTGATTGATGGTAAATTGATCGAAACAAATAAAATGATTATTTTTAAAACAATGTCTGTTGATTTGGTGACCCAAACTACACCTGCGACCTCAGGGTTGCGACAACTTTATATAATTTCAAAAATTTTGCAGCGGTCTAAAAACTGCTCGCTATAGATAATGGTAGAGTTTATATAATTATCAGAAAAAAGGAAAGAAAGAGAGAGAGAGAGATTTCGTAACTTAAATATATATGTATTATTAAAAGAAATCGTGCAGTAAGTTAAAGAAAAATAAAGGTCTAGAATTTCACAATTTTTATTAATGTCTCAAAAGTAGTGACTTGACCCTTCTGAAAGGCTTAGAGTTAAATTTCCGTACTTTTTTCCTCTTATATTTTTCACTGCTAAAATGTAATTTGGGAAAATTTTTAGTTAACAAACTTTTTCAGTTGAATAATTTATTTTGGTCCAAAAATAAAGAAATCTCTTTAATTATATTAAAAAATTCTTCTCTCTGGATAAATATTTTTAAGTGTTCTCACACACATTGCAATTGAACTTTAGTTTGATAACATTAATTATGCCGGTTAATTTAATTTTTCAAGATGAGCCAGAAGTATTTTTATGCTTTAAGTATTTTTAAGTACTTTTATACGTCTAAAGTACAAACTAAAACGTCTTGTTTAGAGTTATTTATGAATTCTTAAATATATAATAATTAACGCTTTAAGTATACACTTCTTATTTTTCTGAAGTATTTAAAAATAATTATTTTTGCTTCAAAAATTTAGTTCAAAGAAAGTTTTTTTCCAATTTTTATTTTATTAAAGGATTTACATTATTAAAAAAATATTCATACTTTGATTTAGATTCAAATCCTTCTTTGATCACGAATAAAACTCTTTTTTAAATTTAATTAAACTCTTTTATATAATATCTAGTCTAATACGAAAAATATCCTCCAAGCCTCTTTTTTGAAAAATTTCATCCTAAGTTTTATAAAACAGAAAAGTTTATGTAATATATATAATGACCTTTAATAAGATGCATTAAATCCAAAAAGCAGTTCCAGGATAATAAAATTGATTCTAATGAATAAATGGGTTCCGTTGAATGTTTGTAATGAATTATCAATTAAGAATTTCAAATTCGATTTTAGAAATATACTAAAGAAGTTCGCCGCATTAAAAATATTTAGAGTATCATACTTTTTTTAAATTTAGGGATTCATCAACTTGATTTTTTTATTACTTCAAAGAAACATTTGCTTTTGAAATCATTTGATTAGTTAATATTTAACATCAAATGATTTTTTTATTGCGTTTGCTAATTGAATTAAAGTAAGAGGTAAAAAGCTACACTACTTTAAATTTCGAATTGCTAGAATTTTAGAGTTTACTTTGAATTTCCTGGAACTTTCGGAAAGCCCTCGTGTAGCTTAACAGTGCGACGTAAATATTCACTCACTCACTCACCCTGGAACTTTCGAAAAATATTTTCAAAAATTTATAGTAATAAATTTTTTATAGTGCAAATTGTAAATGATCCACAATAAATGAAAAATATTTATTTGTGAATATGTAATTAGGACAAATATTTTATAAAAATAAATAAATTGGAAAACACTGTTTTTATACAAGCTTAAGATATCTGACTAAGTTTGGAATTGTCGGTTTGAAAAAGCGTACAAATGAATATTTTTTTTAATTTAATGTCACTTAGATTAGAATACATGTAAAATTGTTTTAAGAATATCATTGCAATAAAAATTATTTAAATGCAATGTTTTGTCAAAAAATGAACTCAGAATTACTTACTTTCAAAGCATTCTCCTTTTATGAAAAAATTCTATATATATCTCAGACCTTCTATATATATAGCTCAGACTTTTGTACAAAGCCTGAACTAGGATTTTTGAAATATATAACTTATAAATGAATTTATCCATATTTTTTAATACATAAGAAAGAAGAAATTTTAACAAAAAAAAAAACAAAAACAAAAACAAAAACACCGATAATTGCTTCGATTGCTAGTAACTCTGAAAATAATGTGAATTTTTAAAAAATCCTAGTTCAGAACCTCTGAAAAAGTTTTAGCTTTATTTAAGCATAATATTATTGTTTTGCAGAAGCATTTTTCATAAAAGGAGAATGTTTTGAAAATAGGTAATTCTAAGTTCATTTTTTGCCAAAATATTGCATTTAAGTAATTTTTTATTGCAATAACATTCTTGCAAGAATGTGTACGTATCTTCTAATCCAAGTGACATAGCATATTAAAAGATTATTCTTTCGTACGCTTTTGCAAAATAACGGTTCCGAACGTAGTCGGATACCTTAAAATCGAGAAGAGAAGAAAAAAGTATCAAACCAAACTTTCAAAAAAGGTGAGAATCTATAGAATTTGTCGAAAAGGTATGTATATATACTTTCCCAATCGATGAAGTGGATGTAAGATTCTTCTGTAAGATTTATCTCTGAATAAAAAAAAAAAAAAAAAGAAAAACTCTACAAAACTTTTGCTTTCACAATCTAGGATTTTTTTGAAGAACGAGAAAAATTGAGTATCATTTTTGACACATTTAACATAGAAGACCCTTATTCTGAGCATACACACAAAACACATTAACAGTTAAGTACTGTGTCTCTATACTCATCAGCAAAATATATTTAAGTAAAAAGAGACGTAATTTTAACATAAGAATAAATTTTTTGTAACAAGTTTCGCGATTGATTACTAAAACGTTAGTAAAATCTTTACAAATCATATATATTTAATAAAACTAAGTATATAAATTATAACATATATCTCATTTATAAAATTTTCCAATAAAAGAGAAAAGTTAATCAGGAAGTTTTTTTTACAATTTGATTAAGAAGATGGTCGTTTAAATGTAAGGAATTTGATTGACGTCAGAAGATCCTGAAGAACGTTTTGTGGGGAGTTCGAAGTTACTTGGGATATCTTAGGGTTTGCACTCCCGTCCTATATTTTCAATCCTGGGATTTTGGGAATTACATTATACAAATCCCGGGATTAATATTGGACTATTTATAAAAAATACCTACACATTAGCATAGTTGAAATTACATAATGACACTGAAAACATAATTAAAAAATTAGTTTAATATAACTATTTATTGAAACAAATCAAAACAAAACCTAATTCATCATAAAAAAAAACATCAAAAGTACCACATAATGAAACTAAAGAAAACTTTTTCTTATTACATTATTTTTTACCTAATAGGTATACTAGAAGAATACAAAAATACACTCATGGACAAAAAAATTAGCGCTTCAAGAAGGAGTCGTCAAAATGAAACGAAATTTTACATACGTAATGACTACTTTCATATAAGTAAATGTTTAGAAAATCAAAGAAAAAGGATCATTTATTTCATAGAAAAAAGCAAAAGAACGGAGGATTTAATACCCTGTTGAACCCCCTCTATATATAGCGTGAATACACGATGTGAAACGATCAGGCTTTGAGGCATACAAGTTCTGTATGATGTCTATGATATATAATAGTTTTAGTATTTTAATATTTTAATATAATATCTTTCAGAATGCGATGGCGAATAGTTTAATTTTTCAAGTTTAATGGTTTAATTTTAACTCTTTGATTTTTAAATTTTACTTTTTAATTTTTAAATTTTTGAGAATTGGATATTTTTCGATTGACTCACCAAGTTGCAATAGAGGGAAGGTTGGCGCCATCAAACTAGTTTAACCCCACTTATCGGTCCTAAGTCCGAGGTTGCACTTGGATATTTTACAAATTTTTAATTATTATTTTATAATTTTTTAATTTTGTTTGATAACATTGGAATTTTGTCTTCTATATTCGCTATTGATATTTTGAAATGGGATTTAATGTTATAGGTTTCATTTGGTTTCGATTTTTTGATTGATTTTTGTGTTGTGATTGAATTTTTTATATATATATATATATAATTTCCTTAATTTCAATTGTTAAAATTTTAGAAACAATACCGTGGTAATCATTACTGTACCATTGCAATATAAAAATATGTAAAGAACTATAAAGATTAATGTGACCATATAAAATGACATATTGAGCAAAAATGCTGTGTTGATTCGTAGATATTGCTTCATATGTTATAACTTACGAATTTTTTTTTCTAATCTGTATCTAATTCCACCCAGCCGGATACAATGTCTCGACACACTTCTTCCCAATTTTTTTTTTTTTTTTTTTTTTTTTTTGTAATTAACATCAAATTATTCTTTAAGCGATTTCAAATTTCAACTCAGATCTCTTCTCAATACTATCAATAAATGACTCAACGTCGTTAATGATTCCCGACATTCCACAGCATTCTTCCGTGACTTTTCATACTTGGTGCTCAAACACGATTGATCGTAACAATTATTTAGTCGAGTGTATGGGAACGTCAGTATGCACAGCCGGTAACATAGTTGCTTGTCAATAATTGTTCAATAGTTTATTTAAAAGATAATCGATGGCATTTCACGTTTTTTTTTTTTAAATTTTATTTTGAGAAATTATCGAAATATGCACGCGCGCGTCCCCATTCCATTTCATAATCTTTTTGATCAACAACTTTATAGTATTGTTATTGAAAATTGATAAGATTATTCATGATTACTTTTGCATTGAAATCAGTGCCCTAATAAAGATTGGGCTATTTATAGAGGTAATGCTACGAATACAATTTTCACAATAGAGAGTTTTTCCTCAAAAAAAAAGTGTAGTTTTCATACAAAAATCCTTCAATTAGATTCTTGACATTTACAAGGGAAACATCTAATACATTCCGCTATATGGTAGTTGCATATACACTTTTATGCTTTTAAGGATCAATCTATAAATATTAATCAATGTCACTCTCTCTCTCTCTCTATTCATGGTTACACAAAATAATATTGTTACGAATTTTGTGTAAAATAGTGTAAATAATTTGTATTTGGATGTGTAAAGCATTTATATTACTCTGTTATATTTATTTTATGTTAAAATTGTAATATTAACAAGCAACGCAGTCCCTTACGTTATAAAGGTGATTTAATGGGAACTTGGCGATAGAGCCAAGTTGGCACCATTTTAGGCGACCAATTTGGCGACTTGGCGTCCATGTTGGCGAGTTATGAATTTTTCTAGAAATTAGTGGAGAAATAAACTAATTTCACGATCTATATATGACGCAAGAGGATTTTTCGCGAAGGATCCGCCTGGCATATAAATAAAAAGATAATCGCCGAAACGAGTCAGTATTTTTTTGACTTGTTAGTTAGTTAACTTACCTTGTTAGTTTGATTAGTTAACTTGCCTTGACCGGGATTACCAATTAACTCGGCTGTGCTTGTGAATAATCTTTTACTTACGTGTATTTTAGACACCGATAATTGTGTCTGAGTGCTGTTGAAGTTGTAAAGACCTTCTGAGATTTATTCTGTGAATATTGCTTCTGAATCCTGGACTTCAAGGATTGGATTTTCGACAATAAATTCTCATCGCTCTTAAGCAACTGTCTTGTTCTTTGTGACTGATTTGCATAAAATCCTTGAACCCCGATCAACGTAACAATACTTATATATCATTGATTAAATTATAGGACGTAATTTATAAAAATTATTTCAATTTCTTTGCGCTGATTTGAATTAAAGTCCCCTAAGTGTTTTTTGTTTAATATATTCGTACCTGTTAGGTATAAGAAAAAAAAATGTTTTGGTGTACAATAAAAACTTTTATGAAAGAATATTCAATAAATTTTTGCATTCTTTTTTCCGAATTATTTTTCATAGGAATTTATCACAAACACTCCGTTAGAACTTCTAATGCGTCAAGATATTCATTTCAGCTGAGTTATAGTACATAAAACATAAAGAGTAGAAAAAACGAAATTCTGAATGTTTTAAAAGTTGTTTCAATAATATATTGGATAATAAATATTAAAAATTAGAAGGTGTTCTGGTAGATATCAATTAAATTGCGACTCCAATTACCGGATCAAGAATTTTAGATTTTTCAATCTATATGCATTTTTGGAAAGTTGATGCGTTTTAGTTACATCATAACTGAAAGTTTTTGAACTATCTCAGAATGCCATGGAAAAAGAGTAATGTCGGATATCGATCTTGTAATTTGACTGTGATTCGAAAATACGAAGTGTACTATCTCTACTTAGGAATTTTTGAGACTAACAATCTTAGGAATTAGGAAAAGAACCTTCAAACTCTCAGTACTCTTTCTCTATCATTTCTTTTTTTTTTTTACTACTCACATTGTAAAATTATTATACTCTAACTAAAAACAAGTTCTTTCGAAGAATTTAAAAGAGAAATTTTCAAAAATAATTTAATTATTAATCTCTTTTACTCTCTTTTCTAAATTTGCGAGGTTTGTAGAAAATGGGTGTATATACCACAGGAATTTTAGAATACGTTTAAAATCAAGTAACATAAATATGAGCAAAATTGTAAACTAAAAATTATTATAATGGCATGGACAAACTGTTTTTATTACTATTTTCGATGCTAATTTATTTTTTATTATTTCGATGCTAATTTCATATTTTCCGTTTTAATCAGATAGCTACAGATATACAGGGTTTGAGCGCGGGAACTTCCTTTTATGAACATGTTGCAGTGATGTTCATAGGGAGGGGAGCGGTTCGGTGGAAGGGGGAGGAAGTGGGATATTTGTGTTTCTGCCCGTCTCAGTCTTAAACGTTGTGATCAAGGCAGCCGGACGCTTTTGCCATGGATTTCTCGAACGGTCGCTCGGTGGTTGCAGTGCAACGTGCTTTCTGTCGTCACTTCGATATGTTGTTGTTGTTGCTCATGCCACCTGTCTGACGAAGTCAGATCGAGGCCCACGAAACTCATCGGGGCAAGGGGCTAGAAGTACGCCTGTCGTTGGCCTTAGCCTTGAGCATGATACAGGAGACAGTACCACTTAACTCGGTGAAATTCCCGATGGGAAGGAATGAATGTTTTGCCAGAGCCTGTGAGATAGGTTGAACTTCTTTACGATAGATGGAGACACCACCTATCTCTACCTCCACAATTTAGGCATGGAACTGGAGGGAAGGGAAATATTCTCCAGTCCCCTGCACTCGTGGTTTCAGCTGCGACCGCCACATACTCTGTGTGTACTCGGAGGGTATTCGGTGGCATCAGGCATCGAACCCAGGCCTTCCAGTCTGGAGTCTGATGCTCTAACTACTAGGCCACCCACGGCCCGATATTCCTCCACTAAGTCGTGTTCCTTCTGATTGGAAATGTGTTTTAATTCGGATGAAGGCCTTCCGAGTAATGGGGAATGTCTCCAAAGAAAGGAAAGGACCTCCGAAGACCGTTAGAACACCTTGAAAATGTGGAATAAGTTAGTGTGTCAATTCAGACCGGTATGTGACAATGATCCAACAATTCTTCTTCCCCGCTTTCCAATAACGTGTAGTTACAACAAGATGGAGCTACAGCCCACACATCTATGGTTTTCATGTGTGCTTTAAGATCAGTCTTCGCCCCAATGACTGATCTTTCTGCGAGGGGACGTAAACTGGCCTACGCGCTCACCTGATTTATCAACTCCTGATTACTTCCTGTGGGCTTATTTCAAGTCCCTGGTTTACAAAGATCACTCCAAGACCCTGGAAGACCTATGGAAGAACACCCGAGCCGAAATTGACAACATCCCGGTTGATATGCTTAATAAAGGTGACTCAAAGTTTTCGAAAGCGACTGCGTCAATGAATCTATAAAGGAGGGCGACATTTAACAGACATCGTGTTTAAACCGTGTAAATTCAAAAATCCAATGTTGTGTGGTAGGCGGAAAACAACTGTAAAATCGAATGAAACGTGTAGTGTGTTTTATTGCATTTTTAAAAAAAGAAGTTCCCACCCCCCTCATCCTGTATTTAATAAAAAGCTATTAACATAGGATAAAATATTATGTTGTAGCTTATTAGATACATAGATAACAAAATGTACTCTCTGTCAATGAATTTTATCAATAACCGAAGTTAGTGATAAATAAATACATAAATACACAAAAGACAAAAATATATTAAAAAATAATACACGCAATTAGAGTTATCAGAAATCTTTTTTCCCCAAACTTTTATAGGATAAAAAAATATTTTCAAGAGCTTAGGTAAAAAAATTATTAAAAAGTACAACTCAGACTGATAAACAAATGAAAAACACGACTGATAAATAAGTTTATAGAAGAAAAAAAAACGTAAATGCAAATGAGGAATTAAATTCTCATTATATATACAAGAAAGTGCATAAAAATATTTCTGGGAGCGTCTAATCAGGATCATTATGTGCGAGAAAAAAAAATACCCGGAAGAAATAAGGCTTTTTATGTAAACGAATTATTCTAAAACAGAAGCAACTATTGTAAAAAAAAAATGCTTCTTTATCTCTCAATTAATATGATCTAGTATATCAAAATAATATTTATTTCATTACTGCAGATTCTTGCTTCTAATGATAATTTTATCGTATTCAACGTCATATTTTTGCTGTAAAGTCTTAAGGACTTCTGATTTATGAGATTTTTTTTTAAAGTATACCCATAGAAGATAAAAAGAGCTAATATATTAAATTTTAGTTGACTTTTAATGGGAACAGATATGTTTACATTTTCTATTTAAATGCTTGTAATAGCTTTTCTCGAAAAATTACCACTATTAATTTTTTAAAAAAAGAATGTTAGAAAATAAATTTCCAAGTCAAACATTTACTTTAATTCTGGGCTATCGTATATTGAGAATGATAAATTACTTCTTATGAAGTATATATAATCCAAATCACTCCTGAAAAATAAAGAACAAACTTAAATATTTTCTTTACAATTGGTTGTAGAATAAACTCTTGAGTTTTAATATTCTAATACATAATGATTTCAATAGATTCTAATAGAATTTTTGTAATAGACGCATCATTTATGCTATACACATAAATATTCATTTATACAGGGTGTGCGGGTTCAAAATATCTAAACGTTATGGCTTATTATTACGGAACTACCAATCAGAATGTAACAAACTGTTGATCCGTGGATTGGAAAACTCTTTTAGATTTTTTGGGTCTATTCCAATCAGCCACACGTGCACGCATTATTCGGTCAATCGCAGGCAATGAACTTTTTACACTGACTTCATTAGTAAACGTTTGGACGCCAGTTGCAGTGCGTACTTTGGTTAACGAAATTTAAATCAGTTACACGTGTGTAGCGATGTGTTGGAACAGAGAATGAAAAGTCGACCCTCCGACATCAAAATCTATCCAACAATGGGAAAGAACTTTAAAGGAGACGGGAACTTTGATTTCTCAAATGGTTTAAGTTTTCGGGATAGAAGACACTGTTGATCGTGTGCGTGATCCATTTTGTAGGAGTCCTGATAAGTCTATTAGGCAAGCCAGTTACGACATTCCATTCTGTTCGAACTCGTCGCTGTACACCCGTGCCTGATTTAAATTCTATTAACCTAAGCACACACTGCACCTTTTTTCTACGGCATTATTATCTTCACTAATGAAAATAGCGTAAAATTTATCGTCTGCGATTGCCGAATAATGCGCGCACGTGCGGCCGATCGGAATAGACCCAAAATTCTCAGAGAGTTTTTCGAATCCATGGATGAACAGTTTATTACATTCTGATGGGTAGTTCCATAATAATAAGCCATTACTTTTGGATACTTTATATAAGCCCGGATGCCATAAATATCTAAATTTGTTTAAGATATTCTAATTTTTTAATGAAATGTGCAATAGCATTCTATAATTAAAAATTTCGCTACCAAAATTAAAGATTAAAACATAAAAATTCACTCAGTTAAATAAACTTAATAAAAATTTAATCTTAATAAATTGAGGTGCTAAATTTACAAGAATTTACTGCTACGGGAAGTTTTTTATTTCTAAAATAGTAAACCATAAGGCACACAAACAATATACTAAAAAGAACAACACGTATTATCATTAGGTGATTTATATCAGTCTTTCAAGAGTATTTGCCTTTGTGTGAAAATAAATTATAATAAGATCTAGAAAAATAATAAGCAATTCTTAGAAGTTTATGCGTGTTCCTTGACTTTACTTTTATGAAGTTTAATTGTTGTTAGAAATACTTGTTTAAAATACATCTGACCACCCATATAACATGAAATTTAACAAAAAAAAAGTACTCAGTTAGTGTTTTTTTTTGTTGTTCATTGAGTAGTAACAAAATAGTTTAATTACTGGAATCAACTATAATCTATATCGATTAAAACTGTACCGTGTTAAGCAAACGATTATTAAACAAATCAGAACAATATAATGATCAAAAACGCTTCAATAAATTTTGGTGTTGGAAAAACTAGAGAATGTCTTTGTTAATCTTTTACCAGGGGGACTAAGAAAATAGTAAATTACATAGAAATATGTACAAGAAGAAGTAAATAATTGCACGGATAAACTTGTTTTTAGCTTTGTTGAAAATAATAACTTAAGAATATCATAAAAGGAAAAGGATTTATTTTTAATTAATTAGAACAAGAGGATAAATCAGAAATGCAGACGAAAAATTAAAATCAACTGAACTTAATCGTATAAATACTTATATTTAACCTGAAAAACACTTGTACTGAACCTTGTTATTAGTGTATTTCTTCTAAGTAACTACAAAGGAAAGAAGCTTCTTTTTAATTCAGAATAAATAAAGGCAATCAAATGAAAATTGCTGGCGTTGAATTAAATTCGAATTTAATGAAAAGCCAACGAAATATTTCTGGAAGAATCCAATCAGAAACTTTACAACTCAAAGGCCCTTTAAATAAACAGGGATTTCATGCGAAAAGAAATTCGCAGAAAATCCATTTAAATTTAGAACGCATTTCAACCTAAAAGAAGGATTTACCGCCACATTGAAAATTTCGTAACATTGATAAAGGCATTCAGATAGAAATGAGAAACTCGGTTTTCACATCCCGAGGATTTGATACTCATATGAACAAGGATTTCATATTTATTATCCGAACTAAAAAGAGAAAAGATATTTAGAGCATGCTCGAAATCTTGCTATTTTAAGGATAGGTTTCTCTTATGAAAAGCACATTTTTCACCAGTATTTTGTAACCCTTTACAATGAACTTCCTGGAATTCTTTAAAAGTCATTTAGTAGAATTCCTAAGACAGATTTCGGAGAATTTTCTGCATAAAGAATTATATATATATGTTTATATATAATTCATATTAAGCTTCTTTTGAGGACTTTATAAATTATAATAGTTCTGAATCCTCCAGAGAATCCAGTAGATCAATTAAATAAGGAAGAATTCAACATAACATAACTTGAATTCAGTTTTTAACAATTGCGATATAAAAACATTTTTAATTTCACTTTATACTTTTATATGATAAACAATAAGAACAAATGAAATTTATTTCTTTCTAAATCTTTTTTTATTATTATGAAAAGTACAAAAATACTTTACGAATATTTAAAATTTTTTTTTTTTTGTAAAATAGTTATTTTGGTTGGTTAAAAAAGTTCCGTGAATTGTTCATTTCTCTTAGTTCTCAAAAACTATTTTCCTTTACTACCAGAGTAATTTTTGCAGAACATGAGCGAGATTAGTTTTAAATTCTTTGCATGTCTAAATTATTCTTAAAATATTTTTCTTAATATAAACATTTCCTGTAAGCGCGGCTAACATCTGTGGTTGATTTAATATGTTCTTTGGTATCCTTTTTTTTGGTGTTCTTTTTTTAATTTATAGCACAAAATTTTGCAAATAAATTCCGAATATAATATTTTAGCTAGTTTCTCAAGCATGTTATTGTTAAATTAATACTTAATTAATTTACTATTGAAATATACACTGCTGTTTGTAAAAAATGCAACACCATGAAGGAATCATCAGAATTAAATGAATTTTGCAGCAAATATCAGTTATAGGATGTTACGTAAAATAGTAAAGTTTCAGAGCCACTGCGCATGCGTGGCGTGCGCAGCGCCCATGAACTGATGTTGAAAGCGTATAAACAGAGGGCTGTAACGGGACGGTGAAAATAGTTAGTGATTATTTGTTAGAGGGCAACGTTTAGTAAGACCTAAGTATACCTCCACGAAGAAATAAGGAGAAATTCCAACTTACGGAATTTAAACAGGGGAGGGTTATCGGCCTTCGAGAAGGAGGATTTTCCTATCTCGTAATTGGAGCTTGTGTGCAGCGGAACAGTTCCTCAGTGATGTGAGTTGGGAAGCAGTGGACCGACGAGCACCGAACCACTCGAAAAAACTTGCAATGGACGACGAAAGGTGACGTCAGCTTGGGATGATCGACACCTGCTCCGGTGAATGACCGTACAGCTTCCTCCAGGCAGTTGGCCGCACGTTGGTCTACTGCTACAGGTGTGCTAATGTCGGCTTCGTCAATTCGTCGACGTGTGCTGCACCGTAGATTGCGTGCAAGAGTGCCTTTATACAGGATACCCTTCACGGCAAACCATCGACGGCTGCGTCTGCAATGGGCTCATGAGCACAGAGCCTGGCAAGCTGATTGGCCCCAAGTTGTCTTTTCAGATGAATCACACTTCAATTTGTGGGACCATGATGGCTGAATTCGTGTTAGACGCTATGCCGATGAACGCTGCCTTCCAGAGTGCGTTATCGAACGACATAGTGGCCTAACACCTGGAGTTATGGTTTGGGGTGCCATTTCGCATCATGGGCGATCCAATTTGCTTTGAATTGAGGGTAATCTCAATAGCAAGAGGTACGTCCGTGAAGTGCTAGAGCTCGAAGTCGTTCCCTTCCTTCAAGGCATCCCTGGAGCTATCTTTCAGCAGGATAATGCACGCCTACATGTTGTAAGGACTGTTCAAGACTTCTGTTCAGCCCAACACGTGCAACTTCCTCCTCTGCCTGCTTATTCACCGGATATGTCACCTACTGAGTACGTGTGGGATTTGGTTGGTTAGCATCTTGCTCGTGCTTCAAAAGACGAACTTTTGCTGCGCATACAAGCAATATGGAGTTCTCTTCCACAAGAAGACATTTAAAATCTGTTTGACTCCATGCCACATCGTATAGCAGCACTTATTGCAGCTCGTGGTGGCTACACCAAATACTGATTTCGGACACTTAATATTGTTTTTTTGGTTTGAAAATTTCGTCATTTACTTGCACTGTATTAGTGCAAGTAAATGCACTAATACAGTACATAATTTAATGCACAAACGACTTGTATTAAGTCGTTTGTGCATTAGATTTCATTTAATTCTGTTGATTCCTTCATGGTGCTGCATTTTTTTTACAAACAGCAGTTTATTTTTAAGACATTCAATTTAATTTAATATTCTTATGAGAATCTTAAATTAGATTTTGGTGTAACTTATAACATGCTTAATCTACAAACTGTACATATTATAAACATTGAAGGATTTTAAGTTTTAAAAAAATTAAATTGGAGGATATGGTTTGATTTATATCAGATATCAATTTTAATCGTAATCCTACAAACATATTATTATAATCTTTTTATATTTTCTCAGATAGAAAAGGCGTGATAAACGCTCTGTCGCTTTTATCGGTGTTTTGGGGGGGTTAGAATAGAGATCAATCCATACTCAATACAATTCTAATTTATTATTCTCTCACTTAAATTAACTACTCAGGGTAGGAAATACACACTTCTACTAAGTATAGGAGCAATTACACTGCAGAAAGGATAATATTTAATTTTTATTCATTTAACTTGCTCTTGGAATGCTTTGGTTGTCTAAAGTCTAAATTACCGTAATTCCGTTCTCAGTTGCTCGACCTCTGGTCATTATTCAATTTTAACTTATTGACTAAATCGTCAATTAGCAAATTTTGGTTAATTAGCAATTAATCGTCGAGTTACTCTCGACTAGCACTCAATTACTTTTCACTAACCACTAACTTCGCACACCTAAAAGTTAATGCTTAAATTTAACTCTTCATTTGCATAAACCATGTCTTCTTCGGTAGAAAATTTTTAATAGAGCAACATTTAAGAGAAATAGATTTCCTCCGAGAGGATTAGTGAAGGCTCGCGGATAGAACCGTTACAAAGGTATGAGAGAATATATATATATATATAAACGCATTTTAGAAAATCATCACTATATTAAATTAAAAACTTCCACTTCTTTCAATTACATATAGATACTATTTCGTTTCTCTTCTGATTTTCTGATAACTTCTTTAAACATAAAAGAGAAATATACCGAAATTGACTATATTATTCCAAGTAGTTTTTTCTTTTTTTAAAAAAAAGCAATTAAGTATAACAAGAAACTGGATTATATTGTAAAAAGATTTTGAAAATATTAATAAAAATATCAAATTATATTTGTCAAAATGAAAATGTAACTATATTAGAAACATTTTTCCTATGATTTGGGGTCAATGTTTGGCTCTTTCACCATTTTCTCTTCCTTTGTTTGAAATCACTAAAAATCTAATATGTATACTTGTAATACACTGATGAGTCATAAAAATTGGATTGCTCGGTCTTATGCAAATATCAAGGTATTCAATCAATCCGCATAACTCAATGTGGTAGGCAGTGCGTATATAACACAACAGGTGGCCGAGGAGGCTATTACATCGATTCTTGCTAAAATAATGGTTGATTATCAAGATTTAAGTGATTTTCAACGGGAACTAATCATCGACGCGCGAGAGATGTGGCATAGCGTTTCCGAAATAACGATAAAATTTGGTTTCAAGGGTGTACCACCATTATAAGGTTTCCGGTAAGACTTCAAATCTCCGACAGCGGTGAAGGTGGAAAAAGATGTTAACAGAACAGGACCCTCGAAGGTTGAAAAGAATCGTTACACGAGATAGACGTTCAACACTTCCTCAAATTGCTACGGATTTGAACGCAAGCAAATCAACAAGTGTCAGCTTGAGCACTGTGTAACGTATAGTAATTGATATGGGCTTACGCAGCCACAGACCATCTCGCGTACTATTGATGACTCAGTGGCACAAAACTCTGCGCATTGCTTAGGCTCTCCAATACCATCGTTGGACACTTAACTGGAAAAATATTGTATGGTATGATGAGTCATGTTTTCAATTATATCGGGTGGATGGCCATATAAGGATGTGGAGAAACCCAAAGAAATCCCTCATGCTTATAAGGAAATGTTGAAGCTGTTGGAAGCTCTGTGATTGTATGTGGCGTGTAAACTTGACATGAAATGGGATCGATGATAAGTCTAGACTCGACCATGAAAAGGTCAACGGTACATTAACTTTCTTTCTGACCATCTGTATCAATTCATGTCCTGTGTGCATCCCGACTGGCGTGGACAATTCTTACAGGATAATAAGCCAACGCACAGGTCTACAGTAGCTAGCGAGGGGATAG
>BMAV01014846.1:177593-194319 GCA_019973955.1 Trichonephila inaurata madagascariensis
TTATGCGTCTTTTTAAAATCACGGTTCCGAATGTAGTTGGATACCTTAAACTTAAAGCATGCTTACAATACGATCAATGCATCAACAGCTCGACTTCAGAAATGCAACGACAAGTGATTGCCTCAGAAATTTCTCAAAGTGTCGGCTGTATAGGTCAAAGCACAGCCGACACCGACCGAAGAAGTATTTTCTTGACGCATTAAAACAAATTCAGTGTGCTAGCGATGCCAACTAAAGAGACGACTGTCGTGTCTGAAATCCTCCACTGTAACCACAAGCGATTTCAGGTGGTCCCAGAAGAAAGCCAAGGCATTGTGGTCCTTGGAGCGGGGAGGCCAAGCAAAAGGTCAGTCGCGTCCAATCCACTTCCCGATGTATGTAGCATCGAGGTGGTTATGCATAGCAATCGAAAAATGTTCTGGGGCATCATTGGGCATGAACCACACATTCTGGTGCGCAGTTGCCGGTAGCTGTAGAAATTCCGGGAGGACGTGCTGTAGGAGAAAAAAGGTATTGATGGAAGGCTGGAAAGGGTCCCTTACTATCTAACAATTTCTATACGAGTCCTCCCCCCCTTGACCAGATGTGGTGGAATTCCTTCGGTGGCATGCGTCAGGAGATTCCCGCTTTTTCTTAAGTTCATCGAACACATAAATTTCATGGATTGTAGAATTGCGCAATGGAGATTGTCCAATTAGATACGTAATTCAAAGGACAGTAAAGAGTTTGGCTCAAGGATTCAACAGTGATTGGGCTCACTTTATAAGGGAGCGCACCCGAATTTCAAGGGCACTCTCTTTCCGAATAGTTTTAGGCAGACGAATAAGCAACTGAGTGTTCGCTACCCCAACCGGGGACCACAGACCGCTTCGCCATGACCCCCTTCTCTCAAAGCTAAGTTTTTCCTCATTTATTCTTTTTGTAAGCGTAAATTTTAAATGTATAAAAAATAAATTTATAATTTCACTTCTTAGAAATGGTTTTTTTTTAACTTTAGTATTAGTTTAATTTAGTATTTTTGTTGTTGTTTTATTAACATTTGTCATGATGCGATGTACCAATACCGAGCCTGAGTTACTTAAACTAATAATTTATTACTATGGCCTTGCATCAGCATTTTGTTTCATTGCAGTATATGTTTATCTCCGGATTCGTTTGGTCACTCCCCTCGTCTGGATCATCGTCCTTCCGATGGCTACTATTATCTCGATATTCACCGACTAAATGTGGTTTGCAACCCCTTGTTCTATGGTAATTTGTTGTTCCTATGCTGCCTACTATCACCCCCTTTGAATTTGTCGGTCGAATTCGGCAACACTCTGTATTTCAAGTAACTGCTATCATGATTTTTTGACTCTATATTTTTAAAAAAAATTATAGTTTTCATCATAATAGTTCACTGCAGTGGCGCACACAAGGATGGGGGGAGTCTTAGGGGTCCGACCCTCCCCAAAGCTCTTGATTTTTTTTCCAATTGATTATAATTCTAAGTATATAGTAGATAAAATTTAAATAAATATTTGTCATTAATGATTAATTTTATTAATTAGTGTTAATTATTTATTCAATAATTAGTTTTCTACTGTTTTTTGTTCCTGAAAATCGACAAAATCAAAAGGAGCGTGATACAAGAATGGTGGACTTTCGATCCTAGACCCCCTCCCCCCTTGAAAAATTCCTGTGCGCGCTACTGGTTCACTGGTTGCTAAGAAGGGCAACATTAACCCCTTGAGGGTCATGTATCCACTAGTGGATATATGCTATGTATAGTGCTAAATCCCATTGCAACCTCATGTGGATACATGGTCTAATTAGATGTACAACCAGTAACCAGCACAGGAATACTTATTAGGTAGATTTTCTTTTATTAGAAAATTGTATTAAATTACAATTACAAAATGTCTTGGTTACAAAAATTTGAAAAATAAGGAAATCAGAATTAAAATCGCACATTTTTGTAAAATTGCTCGAAATGCTCCTTGGAACAAAAAACTTTTCCGCATGCGTTACATATGTGTATTGTCCTTTGTTGTTTTTGTCCTTTGTTCCATTTCTTCATCTTCTTCATCCTAAATAGATAAATCCGTATCAGAGTCACTGTCGTATTCATCGTTTCCGGCAAACTTTCTCATTCAGTATCACTTTCTTTGAAATTCAACGACAATGCCATATTGGCAAGAAAAAGTAAAAATTGACAACAAAATTAGTTATACAAACTTTAGAAGAAACGAAACACAAACGAACGTGTGCCTTGGTCAGCGTCAAAAGGAAAAATGAAATGTGTGTCGTAATATCAAGGTCAGTATCCCCCGAAATCCCAGATTTCTGGGGACAATAGAGAGTGCAGTCTGGTGCTCAAGGGGACAATAAAAAAATTCAGTTAATCGATCAGCTTTTTTGCTAGTGAACTCCTATTAAATTTCTAAAGTTTATGCAGATAGGTAGTGCTAGATATTTCAGATATGATGAAATAAGTATTTCGTATATTTGTTTAACTTAATTAAAATTTAAATGCATAATGAAAAATAACTCGTACACCCATGTGCAATGAAAGTAAGTGGTTCTCCAAATTTACTATCATTTTGCCTTTTAAGACTCTATATAAAACAGCTGAAGCTAGTTAAAACTCTCGCCTTACTTTTTTATTACTTTCAGGTTGAGAACTTCGAATACATTCGATGAAAAGATGTCCGACACTTCTCAAGATTTTAAGCAAACCTGTATAATATTTTCATAGAAATCGAACCTTCAGGGACTTTATAAATAATTTTGATAATTACTTGGTTGCGTGGTAAGCTAAAAAACGCACAAAGGTCTGCGTGTTTTTATAAGTAGTACAAAAGTTAAAATTTAGTTTAAATTGAGGTTAGGCTTATTCTCTAGAAGAAAAAGCATCCTACTGTGTGGTTTAACAGCATGCATACTTATCATCATTACAAATAGAGAAAGAAATACTTGATTTTTTTAAACTTTCTAATTTTCAAAATTAACGACATGATCAATTAGAAAAAGTAGTCACCAGTTTAAAAAAGTAGTGATATCCTCAGTAAGAAAAAAAAAACGCGTTCCATTCTCAACTTGAATAATTATCTCCAGTA
Organism: Trichonephila inaurata madagascariensis; assembly: GCA_019973955.1. Lineage (NCBI taxonomy): Eukaryota > Metazoa > Arthropoda > Arachnida > Araneae > Nephilidae > Trichonephila > Trichonephila inaurata. Next base: position 180,692 of record BMAV01014846.1, read on the forward strand.
AAATATTTTAATTCAAATATATTTGTATATTGGTTGGCATTTATACTTAATCCTTCTTCCCTCAATACCTGAGCTGTTCATTCACTAATTCATCCTACTGTTACGAGTATCTTAATTCAGTATCACCAAGAAGAATTATTAAATTTGTACGTTTCCAACCATGAGCTTCGCCCCTTTGGTGACTATTATCAATAAAAATTCAATACTTAGACACCAAAAAGGTTTTTACTCATAATATCTACTGTATTCTTTGAAAATAAAGCATTGATATAATCATAAATTACTAAAAGACAATTATTTAAAAAAAAAATGTGTGTGTACTTATGTACGCAAGTTAGAAGTTATACTTCTTTGGCGTAACAAGTTTATAAAATCTTTCTAAAAATCTTTAGCAGGGTAAGCTGGGCCAAGGACGAAAGACGGTCACGAGCAGAGTTGAACGATACTAACCTTCAGTCAATCGGACCAGCCAAACCTGAGATAATCACGATTTAAATAAATTTAAACACCCCCGCTCAGGAACAATAGGAACAATAATATGGGGAGGGGGTCGAAGGCGGGAATGATCCGTCCCGTTCTGCATATTTCTAGACAAAGCATTTTCGTATCCGTTCCTACGGAACGCAAAGCAAAGCTTCGCTGTCGCGGGGGTATAGCTCAGTTCCGTTCTGCATATTTCTAGACAAAGCATTTTTTTATCCGTTCCTACGGAACACAAAGCAAAGGTTCGCTGACGCGGGTGTATAGCTCAGTGGTAGAGCATTCGACTGCAGATCAAGAAGTACCCGCGCGCGGTTCAAACCCGGGTATTCCCTTCTTCAGAGAAGTGAAGAGAAATATTTTTCTGAGATTTCGAAGGCAGGAATGATTTGTCCCGTTCAGTATATTTCTTGACAAAGGATTTTCACATCCGTGACGGGGTGAGCGCGCATTGTAAAAATTTACCCTCATCCTATTTCTCTAACGCCCCAAAAGAAGTATAACTTCAAAAAAGCTTTTCATCGCAATTCATTTCACAAGTTAACAATTGTCTGAATCCTTTTTGTGTGTTATATTAAAATAATTAAAATGAAAGTTGTGAATCACACACACACACACAAATACAGAATTCAAAATAAAGCATTCGATTGTTGGAAAACTTTCAATATTTTTATTTTGCGAAGTAATTATTGTGTGTTTTGCAATATCTGAAAAAACATAAATGTTCCATCCCAAAGTAGTGACGTCACATCTCTAAAACCAATGGAATTTCAATTTTTCCAATTGAGACATAAAAAGGAATCTATTACTAATTACGAAACTTCAAAAAAAGAAAAAAAAATGAGAATAAAATTTCGTAACCAGATACATATTTCCAAAATTGTTTAACAAGTAAGAACAGTTTGTGCATTGAATTTGCATCCGATATTTTAATTATTTTCTTAATGCGCAAAACTATCATTTGCTTATTGAAACCTTTTTGTGAGGAAACTGTTTTTAGCAGATCACAAGCAGCATTTTACCGCTTTCTGATGAGAATTTCCTTTGAAAGATATTAATAAAATCTGACACAATTTTTGATTTTGGTGACAAGATTTTGAGCCACCTGATAACAGCATTTACAGTGCTTTACACGAAAGGATAAAGCCGCGGAAACAGTATTTCCTACACAAGCTCAGGTCTGACTTCAAGAGAAAGGAAAATATGTCAGAACAGATTTACAAAATGTAAAACCAAATTCTGTCGAAAAGGTGCTTTTCAGAATCAATGAAGCGGATGCCAGCTACGAGATTTATCGTTGAATAAAGAGAACTCTACAAAACATCTGTTTCCAAAGTCTCGATTAAATCTCTTAGAAGAACAAGAAAAATTCTATATCATCTCTGACGTTTGAAATGTTGCCTTTTGTTTTGAGTTATAGAAACAATTGAATTCTTCTGTCTTCTTTCACCAACGATATATTAAAGGATGCATTCAGTTAACGTTTTGAAACAAGATCTGAACTGAAAATAGCTTTAAATTCGAAAGTATCCTATCATTAATTTGCGTACAGTTATCGCACTTATATTCCATCTTTTTAAGCAAATTGTGTGTTCCTAAAAATTTAGAAACACTTATTTAACATATGATCATTAAACTTTATTATAACAACTATGAGGGGTATCCTTATCCACCTAACTGCGGACCAACCCAACCCTGTTGTACAAATTATACAACTGTTGATGCTCACTGCTCAAATTGTAAAATTGTGATTTACGTGTATTATTTACTTCTATTTTTTTTCAATATATTGTAAGCAGGAAAAAATAAATGTCGTCTTCAACTCCACGTTTTAATTTGTACTTCAATTTAGCGCCTCTTCAAAAACAATGTTCCTAATCACCTTTTCCTCGAAATTGCCCTGAATATTTTCAGATACGCATGTACGATGAAATGTTGTGTTAATCTTTGAGCTTGATGTAATTGATTGAATTGAAAATTACGCCTTATTGCCTATTTGTAACTATAATATTGAACAGGACTCTTACTGCCTTTTTATTATTATTCTGGTATGTGAGATAAATAAATTTATTACATCATCGGGAAATGCATTTTTATAAAGAGAGAGAAAACAGTCAATGTTCTTTCAACTAGCTTTTTCACAGTTTTGAAATTATATGCTTTAGGGGACATGGTATACGATTTAGGAAAAAAATTTTAGTTTAAGGATTTTCAAAATTTTTTTGCTTGCCTCTTATGTGTGTATACTATGTAAAACAGATTTTGCGCTCACACAAAATTTCATAAAAAGCCGACCATTTAATTTTTTAAGGAAAAACGTAAAATTTAAGAAGTGATTTTAGAATGCTACTCCTACAAAAATGTACGTACACGCATGAAATTTGATTTACAAGTACATCAAACAATGTATAACAAAGGTGGTATGATTTTTACGATAACATGATTGGTATTCGTACAATACTTCTTTTTATGAATGTGTGGAAATTTTTATTGTGGAAATTCCTTAAAAAATGCATAAATTCTGAGTTTAATTATTTAAAAAAAATAAGTATCGCTATGATTCAAAAATGCATACCAACTTTTGTTATAGCAGTAGGTAAAAAAAAATTAGTCCACATGAAAATTATCCAATAATTGCTTTGTGTGCTGAATCGCAATACTTCACTGAAGAGAACACGGCGCCAATCTTGCTCTACACAAGACTTGTGCTCATGGCTCCAAGATAGACAGGTGGCCGCTGCAGCCGAGTGGTATAGGTATCGGACAGTGGCTTGCCTTGTCATGAGTTCGAGCCCAGTACCACTAAAGACCCGCCGTGTAGGGCAGCAATGCACGTTAAATCTGTCGAGAGCTGAAACGTCCTCCCGTTGGTGTGGTATGGTAGTTAGGAGAGGGGGGTGCTAGCTCACACACAGGTGTCATCCACGTCACTTGACCATGGTTCAAAATTACGTGGTCCGTCGCCAAAAACCCTCGTGTAGCTGAACAGTGCGACGTTAATATTCAATCAATCCAAGATAGACAGGCTTTCTTGTGAAATTACCTGAGGGAAACACACAGCACTGGTCTCCAGGCTTAAAGAACCCTCTGAAGTATAAAATATATGTTTTGTCTCAATATCGTTATGCCCCAAGCCGCAGTGAGGTTTTGAGACAACTTCTTAGCAATCGTACCTCTATGGAGCTGTGCATTTAAAGTCACATAGCGATCATATATAGGTATTGTGATTGTTGAGTGATCTTGTTCAGTCCTCGTAGTGATCGTAACTAATGATCGAAACTGTACCCATTATCTGGAGATCATTGTACGCGACACTTGTAGCCAACAAGCGGCTTCCGCCAATGACTTTCCAGCCCTTAAGGTATTCGACTACGTTCGGAACCGTGATTTTAAAAAAGCGCATAAATGGATAATTTTCATGATATTTAGTGTCACTTAGATTAGAATACATGTATAAAATGGTTTTAAGGACATTAATATATATATGACAAAAGAATTTATTTAAATACAATATTTTGGCAAAAAATTAACTTAGGATAACCTTTCTTCGAAACGTTCTCCTTTTATAAAAAATGCTTCTATAATAATAATATTTTGCTTGGTAAAGCCTTCTCCAAAGAGTCTCAACTAGGATTTTTGAAAAATTCATATTATTTTCAGAGTTATCACCAATTGAAATAATTATCGGCGTTTTTTTCTTAAAATTTCTCCCACATTTGTTGTAGCAAAATATGGATAAATCTACTTCTAAGTCATATGTTTCAAAAATTCTAGTTGAGCCTCTGTACAATGGTCTGAGCTATACACAGGAAAAATATTATTACAATAGAAGCATTTTTCATAAAAGGAGAATGTTTTGAAAATTGGCCATTCTATGTTAATTTTTTGTCATAATATTTTACTTAAATAATTTTTTATTGTAATAATATTCTTAAAACAATTTCATATACGTTTTCTAATCTAAATGACACTAAATATCATAAATATTATCCATTTATACACTTTTGCAAAATCACAGTTCCGAATGTAGTCGGATACCTTAATTTACAAACGGCCAACTCTACGTCTAAATTATTATATGTAGTTACTTAACGTACAATGTGTTTGAATGCAATTGTGGACGTTTTTCTGAAAAAAATAGAATCCCACATACAGATTTGGCAGTTTCAGAAAGCTTCTATTTTTCAACTTTGTTAGAAAGACGACCTTCTTCATAACTGAACAAAATTAGACGCATAAATTGAAATCTTTTCCTAAACTGCACTGCGTAACATTATTTTTCGAAATAATAGTGATACATTTATCTATTTATTGCAGAAAATACGTTAGAAACTTTAATTTTTGACAATAATACATTATTACTGATAGGCGGTATTTGCCTATTAGGTATTGCATAAAATGGGACAATGTTTTTATTTTAAACTTTTTAATTACTTAAAAAAATTTCATAAAAAAAATGTTTATAAAAAATAGATTTATGCCGCTCATATTAATTTATGTTAATTATTCCGTTTCACCCCGTTCAATAGAAGATTATTGGTTCCTCCTAAATAAAGCTACACATCAAAAAAGTTCATTAGTGAAGCTCATATATAATAGAACAGTACGAGATGCTACCTCTCAATGTGTTAATAAAAACATTGAATAAAAATAGAGATTAAAACGAAGATTTGGAAAAAAAATACTGAACAAAAAAATGGTAATTAGTTATATATATTAGAGAAATTGTTTTTCTTCTATGACTTGGAAAGGGGAAAAATTTATCTGGGTAAAAACGATAAGAAAAAAAAATGATTAAAAATATCAACAAGGAATTAAATTCGCATTACTCTTTTAAGAAAAGACATAAAAATAGTTCGAAGCATTTAGTCAGAATCATTATAATCCTGAATCCCTTTAAGAAAATAGCGCTTCTTACATTGAAAAAAAAAAATGAATGAAAAACTTGCATTAAAAACAGTAATTTTTTCTTATTTTTTTACCCTTCTTTTAATGCTGTGTACTTACTAGAACCCCTCCACAAATATTTTTTCATTAGAAGATTTATTGGCAGCGCGCATGGTAAATCGTATTGTTATTTAGCGACTTATGTTACGTAGTAAAGTCGTTAAAATTTTTAGAATTATGAATATTCTTGTGAGTCATGTTTTATGTTATAAAATTATTAAAAGTAACACGGTTTCGTTCATTTTTCTTTTATCAAAGTTTAAGATTTACACTTTTCTGTTTAAATATTTGCCCTAATCCATCGAAAGAATTTCCGACAGGTTTTTTTCTAATATCTCGAAAATAAATTTTCAAAGCAAACATTTACCCAGGCTTTGAGCTATTAAATGCCATAAAAATTTAATTATTAGTTAATAAAGGCATGTAAATTAAATGGTGGCCTAAAAAATAAAAGAATTTTCCTATTTTTCTCTCCAGGTCTAAAAAAACGCTGTAGTGTTATTTAAAAAATTATTTTTATCAATGCCATGATGATGTCATTCGAAAAATATAACAAACTGACTAAAAACAAATTAAAATCATCTTTAAAAAAATTGCTTGTGTAAATTCCTTTTCCCTTTTTGAAGTAAAAATATATTTATTTTTTAATAAGTTGTTTAAAAATATTATTCTTACGGTATATTAAATAAAAATATATTAGAATCACAGTAAAGTATCTAAAATTTATTTAAACATTTATCTCTTCGTAGCAATGCTTTATAAAGGATTCAGGTTTAAAAAATACTTTTTATTGTTCAGAAAAATAATTAAAAATTCTAGTATTTAACAGTAAGTTATTTTTTTTTAAATTTATGTAAGGTTTGGTAAATGACAGATCTCAATTGTTTATATTAAACCCACCATTTAATATGCGTTTTTACAAACACAAGATGTTTATAACATAAGGAAAAAAAAATTAAAACATTATAAGTTTGGTGTTTGTCTTACTTTAAGAATTTGGCAAAAATGACCGAATTAATAAAGAACATGCTGTCGCTATGAAAAACCGTCCATGTTATTTGCCTATTATTTTTGTTAACGATATGTGTTGTCTTACCTTACTTAAATCCACTAATATTATAAACGCGAAAATTTGTATGGATGTTTGTTATTCTTTATCGGAAAAACAACTGAAAGGATTTTAATGAAACTTTACAATAATGTTGTTTATACATCAGAATAACACATAGGCTATAATTTATAAAGATATTTTGTGAAGTTTCCAAAATATAACGATAATTGTCAAGAAAGTAGGGAAAAAATCTGCCATCTGCAAAAAAGCCCGCGACAGCATATAAATGTCTTTTTTGTGTGAAGCAAAACTTTCCCTGTTTGTTTTGTCTACGCCATGCCTCGGTGCGCGCTCGCTTTTAATTTATTCCTTTGATCAGAGTGTAATCACTATTTCTTTTATATTTCATAATAAAACTATATTTCGAAGGGAGAAGTGGTGGCAAGATTTTAAAATAAAATAAATACAACAGAAAGCAATATTAACGTATTACACTTCCAGATATAAATTATTTACACTATTTTAAGCGTTCATAACACAAAATTTGTAACAATGTGTTACTTTTACTGAGCAGAGATGAGCTTCGGAAGGTGCTTTCAAAAATCGACTGACAAGAGAGTTACGGGGAGCTATAAATAAATAAAAAAATCCCTTTTATCAGCTATTAGATCTACAGACTTAAAATTCAACAAATATGTTTTTGTTTTTTTATGTTCAGCTGAGATATGCAAAAAGCATTTTTTTTTTATTTTGTTTAATTTGCAATTCACGTAAAATTAACTCATTAAAAACTTCTTTATCATTCAATCTGTATTGTTTAATTTTTCAATTTACCCGTGCGAAGAACGAGTATATCTCAGCTAGTTAATAAATAATTTTTACATTAAAGGAGAATACATTGAGACGAATCTACCACTTTTAGTTTAATCTTTACGTCCTCAATAAGTTCCACTTCTATATAAACTGTATAAAATCTTTATCGCGCGCGATGTCCATAATATCCTCATTATTTCAATTATCTCCAAAATGAGTTGAAAATAACGATATTGGAAAACTGTATTCCAAGAGTATCTATCGTGGATGTGACGCAAAATTATTGAAAATCATAAATAAAATTTTTTTATATTTAAAGTACAGTTAGTGTATACATATAAGAATCAAACATCTTTTTAATTGAATATATAGCATATCATTTTCAGATAGAATAAATATCGGTTGATTTCTCCATTAGAAGAGGTGCATCATTAAATGTAAATAAAATTTCAAATTTTGTAAGTAATAAGCAAAAATAAATAAATAAAATAAAAATTACATTTATATACAGTCGGACCTCTATATAACGAACTTGCTAAATCCGGCAAAAAATTCGTTACATGGAAAATACTTTTATATAGAGGTTTATCTTTTAATATACTTTATGAACTACATAAAACAAATTTTAAATTCATAAACACTATATATATTAAAAAAACTAATCATTCACACCCTTTTGTAAATTAATATATGTTTTTTATATATCTTATCCATCAAAAAAGAAAGAAAGAAGGAAAACTGCAAGGAAAACAAGAAAAAAGAATGTCGAAGAATTCACTGTGTTTCCAATATAAAGAAAATAATTTTATACTAAAATTAGATGAATTTTAAGGACATTTATAATTTAAACCCTACAAGTAATATTAAGCATACATTATCTATATAACTAGAATACGGTACATCTCCACTGAGGGTGAAAGGAGATATCGAAGATGTTTCTAGATAACTGGACAATGGGTGTTAAAGGTTTCACTTCTGGGATGAAACATCCAGAACTCTATTGCTCTCGGCGAGTTAGGATCTAATAAAACCAGCTCAAGATTTATGATCACCATAAAATGTGTTAAAGAGAGAATAACTTGAATTTTTTTCAGAATTACTTTAAAAAAAAGGGAGAGCAAAAATTGAACCACAACAGAAAAGTTCGTTAGATAGAAAATGCACTTCGCTATAGAGAGGCTATTTTACGAAGAAAATCGTGAAATGTTCAAGGTTCCAGGAAAAAGTTTGCTATATAGAAAATTAAGCAGTATAAAGGTTCGTTATATAGAGATTCGACTGTATTTGATATTTCATCACCTTTTAAAAGGAGCATACAAACCGTGTATATTACATCAAGTATTTTACAAAACTAAACAATTGAAAGTGAGACAAATTTTATTTTGAAGTAGGTTAAGTAAGAAATCAAAACTGCTTTGTTAGTATTAGAAGTGAAAACTGGAAAAAACACGCAAAAAGTTCAGCGGCGCTGCTCTCTTTCGAATACTTCAAATCGATATGATTTTTCTGTGTGGAAGAGCATCTCTTTCCAAATTCTTCCGGGATCTTGTAAGGGCTACTTGGTCCGGCGAACGTACGCTCTGGACACCTGTGAACACGTGATAGCTCTTAGGATTGAGAACTTTTAATAGCCTGTTTTAATAATTTGATTTTTAAAAACTAAAACATATTGAATATTGGTAATAATGTTTTTAGCTTTGGTAGATTTCATAAAATAATAGAATAGATTTTCGTCTAAAGGTAATATACATAATAGATTTTCGTCTAATAGAAATCAATAGATTTTCGTCTAAAGGTAAGAATTTCTTTTAATTTTTTAAACATTTAATTTTAAAATATTTTTTATAAAACATTTTATTACAATTGTTTTGAATACCCCTTATTTTTATCAAACAATGAAGAATTTATCTTTTTCAATTTCTACTATTAGTTCCCTTTCTCCCTATATATATATATATATATATATATATAATCTTGTTCAAATTTTCAATCGTTAGTAAAAAACTTTCTATTCATCCATTCAAGGTCAAATGCATTTTTTTAAACTTGTCGTGTATGACACTTGATGTTAGTAAAGTTTTTTTTTTAAAATATTAATTCATTAATTAAATTAAAAAATGAATGAAAATAGCAACAAACAAAAATAATAGTCTAACGGCATATATAGAAGGGAAAATTGTTCGTTGTGAACCTGTAGCGCAATAGATAGCGCGTTAAACTTCTAATTCAAGTCATGGGTTCGAATCCCACATGGGATGGCCTAATTTCTGAGAATGGAATTTCTTTTTTACTATACTATTTTATTAGATTAATTAAATTTAATGAATGAATAAGTAGTAACAAAAACAAAAAAAATAGTCCAACACCATACATAAAAGGGGAAAATTGCAAGGAAAATCGCTTTCAATTTTGTAGATTAATATTGTGATTCTGTCATATGTATATACATATTTATATTAATTGTAACTATTTAATAAAAAGTGACTATAAAATAAATTTTTTCTTTGTTGACCCAAGTAGGAATTGACTTAATTTATATATATATATATATTGTTAGTAATTATTTTTCTCTTCTTATAGCATAAGCAATGAAAAATTCTTTCCAAAAAATATGTATCACAGATATGGTTTGGGTTATATTCGTATGGTTCCTAACACTAGTATACAATCAAATTATTATTTGTTACTCATCTAAAAGATATAAAATAAATACGGATTTTAAGAAAAACTTTTCTTTTTTCTCAGAAATAATAGGAAATCAATAAATATTTAAATCATTGTTCAGTTTCATTAAAGAACTAATAATTTATTTTATAAATTATTATACAACTCCTTATATTATATTTTTACTCTTCAAAATTATGTTTAAACTGAATATTATGTGTAAGAAATCGAAAGAAATCTTTCAAAAGAATCAAAGATGTTATTTTAATTTATATGAATATAGAGTTAATTTTCCTCACAACTACAGAAATGTAAGTAATTATTTTAATTCTAGAGGTAATTGCAATTTCTTAAGTATACATGATTCTAGAAACTATTTACATATCCTAAGGCAGAGGATTTAAATTATCTGGTCTGTTTGGAATCAGGTTGTCAAGAATGGAAAATATTTATCTTAAGAATTATAAGAAGAAATTTGATTACGAGTTATGATTTATCATAAGAATTCTGTAATAAGTATAAAAATACATTGATTTTAATAATTCTAATAAATGTAATTTAGTTACGAGCGTTATTAAATCTTATTAATACAGCAGCATTATATAATAAAGCCTCATGCAATATTTAATATAATACATAATTAAATTTGTGCAAATTAAATTATTAATTATAATTTCATGAAACATTTTTATAAAAATAAAGAAATAATAATCAATAAATAGATTTATTTTAGTTTTTTTAATGTGGAAGTAGCATTAGGAGATCACGCTGAATTAAAATTCATTTCCAATTTTATAACAATAATATTTATTCCATGAATCGAACTTATTTTAAACTCGCCAAAAAAAAATCATTTGCATTTATTACCATTTTTTTTAACGTAAAAAAGAAATATTTGATAATTTGGAGAACAATTCCATATTCTATGGATATTCTTTCACGGTTATGTTATGATAGCACGTTACCAATTTCATCAAATTCATTAGCATTTAAAAACACTTTTTTCAACTTAAAATTGCTCTTTAGATCAATGATTTTAATTTCGCTGCATCAAAAATTTCTTTCTTTCCATTAATAAAAACAATCGTCTGACTTTATTCTCGTCTCCATGACTGTTACTTATTTTAAGTAAAAAGGTAAGAATGTGTGCTCGCTTTAAGATCACATTTACTTTCATGATGAGATTATACAAAAAAGCATATCCAGAACAAGTTTTCTCTTTTGATGGAAGTTTCGCGACTTTAAAACATATTTTAGGAATAAAGTTTTCACATTTTCTAACAGTTGTTTATACTTATGAAATCGCATTGTAGCCAAAAGAGGCTCAAAGTAATGTTTTCGGAAGGATTCTTAAAATTTTTCTGAAAATATAAAAAAGGGATGCTAAAAGGAAATATGTAATAAAAGTTCGTTGAATTATACAGAGTTTATGTTTCGTGATTTATGTGCTCATACTTCACAGAATTCCGTCTGTAAACTTAGAATTTTTTTTCCTCGTCATTTTAAAAAGAACAGATTTAAAAATAAAGACATTTTATCTTCACGTTGCTTTTAAGTTGTTTATCAAAAACTGCTCCCATACTAATGGAAATATAATTGTTTCTCTAATATAGCTTTTAAAATAAGCTAGGAATGTACATTTTCTCATTTGTTAATAGAAGAGAAAATTTAGATACAACATGGACTAGAGTAAATTTAGATACAACTTGGTAGAGTAAATTACTCGTACATTTTATTTTCTCTTCAATACCTAAAAAGTAAAAAGTAAAACCAAATTTATAAATATCAATAATCGGCCTACATAATCCAATACAAGTTTTGTAATATGAATTAAAATGTAATAAATATTTTAAAAAATTAGATTTAAAAATTTTTGAAAAAGGATTCTATTTTTTGTAACTAAAAAAAAATACTAATTTTAAGATATATTTTATGATGTTCTAAAATGAAAAAACATTACCAAATATGTGTAAAAAATTTAAATATATATATATGTAATAATTAACTAAATTTTCTCTGAAGGGATTTTAATTCATAACAGTCTTGAGCTCTCTAAGACTTAATTAATTTAGGCGTGATAATTAATTTCTAGTTTATCCGCTAACGGGAAACTATCACAATTTTATCTCCCAAAAAAATTGAAAGGTTAGTTAGCGTTTTTAAATCAGGAGGATACAATCTTGTATCACCCGCGTAATCGGACCAATAAGAAAAACTTTTGCCGGAAATAATATGATTCTAACAGCTTCCGGTTGACAAAATTATAAAAAAATTGAGATATTTGAAGAGAATAAAGAGAGGTTTGTGTGTAGCTGTCATGTCCACGTCTTCGATGTGTGCCGTTGTAGTTTATGTTGTGTTTTCTTACATAACTTACGAAATGTGGACCTTAATTAACAAAATATTTTCTCAATTGTGCCACGATTGCTACAACGTGAAGAAATCCCCATCTAAATAACAAATGCTTTAAATAAAGTCCGAAAATACTTCATATATATATTCAACTACAATAAAGCAAGGGTGTCAAACTCAAAAACTAACTTCGGCCTAGCATACAAGGTTTAACTTTAGGTTGGCCGCAAAAAAAAATCCATATTCATCGAAATGTAAGTTTATTTCGAACAGTACATTGTAATAAACATAAATCAAAGAGCAAGAAAATATTTACGTCCTGACTCTTGACGTCTCTTCTCTGTTCCTATTTCGGGAGAAATTTTGATATTTTATTAAATATTATTGCGTACCAATATACTGGCCGGGTCACAAAAATATTCGTCGTGGGCAGCGAGTTTGACACTCCTAATGTAAAGCTATTAACAAAAATTTTATGGTAATGGATATTTTGTACAAGGTGATATTTCTTAAAATGCCCAAAATAAAATTAAATCTTACAATCTTAAAACAATGTTTACTTTTTGAATTTTACCTTTTGTTTCACTCGAAATAAAACATTTCAGTATTTTTCCGTGTGTGTGCGCGCGCGAAAAAAAAATCACGCAATACTTCCTTACAAAGCATTCTTTCAAAAGATGCTCCGTTTTTTCTTCAATGAATTTAAAATTCTAATTACATCTCTTATAACAAGTCTATATGAGTGACAAATTAGAGCACTTGTTAATAAAAACCTTCTCAAATTTCCTTTATAATAGTTTACAAAATCTAAATTTTTTGGAAGGGGAGGCAATAAGTAGGAATATCCAATGCTACTTAAGTCAAGATTTAGATATGTTTTTTTCCCCCCAAGGACGACCGAACTTACTATACAATCGGCAACAGTGTTCTTTATTATCACGTATTTTAACATGTTGTCAGCTAACTCCAAATTCAAAATTAATAAGTTTGATAATCAATAATTTATAAAATTGTAGTTGTCAAATAAGATCTTATTTTTGTTAAATATAAGAATTAAATTTTAGTTTAGGATGTCTTAATGCAATGTTCAGTATATCACTGATGTGACAAATTTCAGCAATTTATTCAACATGACAGCAAAAGTAGAACGATGCATTTTTTACTAATAGGCACACTTTCTTAAAAGATGCTTATTTTTCAATACTGTCATAATTTTCTTTCATAACATAATCCATTAAAATTTATATAAATATATAAGCGAATTTTTAATAGATGTTAATGCTAGGAATACTCTTAAATAAACTATCTTCTCTTTTTTTTT
>BMAV01014847.1:0-27308 GCA_019973955.1 Trichonephila inaurata madagascariensis
ATTTTGTTCCAATATAACACAAACAAAAACTATCATTATCGGAAGTCAAAAGATTCTGTTAATTATGCATCATTGGTTCTCCTGAAAAGTCATCACATTATAGAACAAAGAAGGTTCGGGATATAATTCTGCCATGATTCTATTTCACCGTTTATGTGTGTAACTTTTTCAGCTCACTTTCATTAAAATATAAGCTGCATTATAATTAAATAAAGCACAGGAACAGACGATAAATAATGTCTTGAGAAGACGTTTGAATTAAAGAAATTTATATTGTTTTACTTATACAAAACATTATTCCTCATGTAGAATTTATAATGTAACATTTATTTAGATTGTGTAAACGTAATCTGTTTCACAAACAAGGAATGAATGAAGGAAGAAAAATTAGTCAGTGAGAGTAAACCACTAATAAAGCAAATGTAATGATGAATGAGTGTTTGTTAATGCGTCGTCTGTTTTCCTACGTTCTAAGACTTGAAAAAAAAGCTACTGCTCAGAATGTTACAAGATAAACAAAAATACGAATAATTGCATAAGACGAGACGACTGTTTATTATTATTTCCCTTCAAGGGATACCAAAGAAACCCACTAAGAAATCTTAATTTCCCGGCTCTTCTGGAGCTAAGAAATACATCTTAAATTTCGCTTAGAAGTAGGAAACAATTACGCAAGAATTTCAATTTACTCATACGGTTTTCAATAGATGCAAAGAAGTTGCAAAAGAAAATGATTTTATCCGTACAGAACCAATTGAGAAAGAACCATAACAATGTTTCTTTTTCAGTGGATGCAATAGAAATCACGAGGAAGATTTTCTCCGTATCCTATCAATTGGGTAAAGTACTGTAAGAATGTTTCTCTTTCAATAACATCAATCATTTTCACTTTGGAAGGTTCAGTAAGGATTACAAGTTAAATGAATGTTACTTTTTAATTTGTTCGTTATGGTGATTCAATCATGGTCAAGCTTCAGCACCATAAGGATTTCGATAATTCTGATATTTTTTTCAATATTTCAAGATGATTTTGCTCCATGCTTGTAGATAATAAAAAGCAAGTGCATGTTTTTGTATTTTAAAGTAGTGTATTTACCTTAGTCTAAAAATATTTTTTTATGTTTATGTCACATAGTATTTCCAATGAGATAATCTAATCTGTTACAATTAAAATGACCAGGAAGTAATTTATGCTTGAATGCCATTTTAGATGGGGATACGTACTATGGGAAATGGAGCTTTAGTCTAAAAAATAAATACAAGTCAAATGCAAGTTTATCTTTAAAATTTGGTATTAAAAAATAAACCAGTGCAAAATCAGGGACTTATTATAGATGTTTTTCAAGAAAAGTGTTAAAGAGAGAAGCACCAGAATTTAAAAAGTTAATTAATTTGTAAACTTTTTCTTTTACTTTTCTCTTCTTAATCTATGAAAATAATATGTAAGTTATTGCATGAACTTTCAACTTTTGTTGATAACCTAATTTTATGTCAAATTAGAAATTCTTATTTTAACTGTAGAACA
Organism: Trichonephila inaurata madagascariensis; assembly: GCA_019973955.1. Classification (NCBI taxonomy): domain Eukaryota; kingdom Metazoa; phylum Arthropoda; class Arachnida; order Araneae; family Nephilidae; genus Trichonephila; species Trichonephila inaurata. Next base: position 1,526 of record BMAV01014847.1, read on the forward strand.
TACGCAGAATTTAATAACTGAAACTACTTTTTCATTTGTTTTTTAACTACTTTTTCATTCATTTATTTTCATTTATTTATGACTTTCTAAGTGGAACGATACCGTATAACATGATTAAAAGCTTTATGATTTCAGTAACTCTAAGCAGGATTAGACAGATTGCCGCTGCTGAAAAATAATAATTACTCAGTGGCTTCTTTTTTTTTTTAAACATTATTTAAAATAAGGAAGGCGGAAAATACATTAGTTTCTTTTTCGAATTACATAATTTGAAAATTTGATCAATAAATTTAACATCCATTAAAACAGGTACTATTTTTCTAATCCGTACGCATATTTACTTTTCATAAGCTGTGAAAGTTATCTCCTATTCCTTGTCATATCACAAAAACAATGTTATTTTCGATTTCTTAAATTGTTCCTCTTATCAGCAACGCCCTAAGTGCATAGAATATTCATGAAATTCTTCACATCTTTTTTCTAATGTGTATTCACAACTTTCGTATGCAGAATATGTTTTGTTAATAGAATTCAGAGCATGCAATGTTACATATGTTTTGCAAGTTCTAGAGACAAATGCTTGATGTATAAAGAGAAGTTGCAAGTTTCACTTTTCTGTGCTTACAGTAAGATTGATAATGTAGTGGGGCCTAGTGGTTAGAGCACCGGTCTCCGGACTGGAAGGCCTGGGTTCAATGCCCGTACCGCCAAATACCCTCCGAGTACATGCGGAGTGCGTGCTCGTTAAATCAGTGGGTCCGAAAGTCTTGTGGGCTGAATCACGAGTGCAGGAAACTGGAGAAAATTTCCCTCCAATTCAGTTCCATGCCTAAATTGTGGAGGTGGAGATAGGTGGTGTCGCCATCTATCGTTCCTTCGGGAATTTCTCCGAGCTAAATCGTACTGTCACCTGTATGGTGCTCAAGGCTAAGGCCTAACGATAGGCGTACTTCTAGCCCATTGCCACGATGAATTTCGTGGGCCTCGATCTGACTATGTCAGACAGGTGGCATGAGCAACAACAAACATAATGTAGAAGAAATACAAAAATTTCTCATCTTTAGATGGGGAGAGAGTGAGTTTTTTTCATATTAACAATTGTTTGAATAGTACTTTTCTGTGACTGAATACGACTTGACGAGTATAATGTTAATAAATTGATGAATTTGAAAGGAAAAAAACACATTAATATCGGTCTGTATCTTACAAAAGAAAGAATTAGTTCTTTGAGCTAAACATGTTTATTCAGTCTAGTATTTGCATGAGCACATGTTGAAAAGCGTCGTATAGAGGGCGCTGCTCTGTAACACAAAACTTATGTTTTTGTTTATGTGTAAGCTCAGTGGCAGGTGAGCTACCGTTTTGAATAGTTGTAATCCGTAATTGAAGGGTCGGTTGCCCTAATAATACAACTTAAGTTTTAATCATTTATGTTTTTTAAGTGTTACTCAATGTCCGTGTCGTCCCGTGATAAAACTTTACTAAAAGACAAAAGAAGAGTTGTCTTTATTTGAATGACTGAACACACCAGATGTTATAGCCCATCCTAGAATCTAAGCCCCAACCATCAGATAGCGAAGGATATTGCCCATTCATTCCACATGAATAAATAGCCTATATTTCGTTGACAGCTGGTACCTTTGTAAATGTGAATTCGAAATTAAGAGTACATTTTTTTTTTGTATTATATTAAGCTTAGAAATCCATAGTATCGTACCAATTGCGTAAATAAAATACTAAATGGTATTTTCAAGAACATTTAAGGTATCCGACTACGTTTGGGAACCATGATTTTAAAAAAGCGCATAAATGTATAATTTTCATGATATTTAGTGTCACTTAGATTAGAATACATGTATAAAATTTTTAGGACATTATGACAAAAAATTATTTAAATATTTTCAAAAATTAACTTAGAATAACCTTTTTTCAAAATGTTCTCCTTTTGTAAAAAATGCTTCTATTTTAATAATATTTTGCCTGTATATAGCTCAGACCTCTGTACAGAGGCTCAACTATGATTTTTGAAAAATTCAAATTATTTTCAGAGTTACAACCATTTGAAATAATTATCGGCGTATTTTCTTAAAATTTCTCCCTTCTATTTTCGTAAAACATGGATAAACCGACTTCCAAGTTATGCGTTTCAAAAATTCTAGTTGAGCCTCTGTAGAGAGGTCTGAGCTATATACAGGCAAAATATTAATACAATAGAAGCATTTTTTACAAAAGGAGAACATTTGGAAAAAAGGTTATTCTAAGTTAATTTTTGCCAAAATATTGTATTTAAATAATTTTTTTGTCATGATGTCCTTAAAATAATTCTATATATGTATTCTAATCTATGTGACACTAAATATCATAAATATTATCCATTTACACGCTTTTGCAAAATCACGGTTCCGAAAGTAGTCGGATACCTTAAGAAACTATACAGTATTATTAGAATGACACATATATATGTTTATTTTGGGAATTTAAAGTATATACCACACACAACCACTTATTCTTTTTCTAATTGTAGAAAATAAATGTAAATTTTATTATGGCTTAACTTTGAAATCTACTTGTGGGTGAAAAAGAAATTTAAAAAATATTTTAAGGTAACATAACGAAATTAATTTAATAATAGAATTGGTGAAGGAATTGAAACTGTATATCAAGATTTCCGTGTCTCAGTAACTCTTGAAAATTCGAGAATTTAAAATTTAAACATTAAACCTCTTAGGCAAAGTCAGTGGCGTAACGTACAACCCCGTATTGCCGGATGGGAAGGGGGAAAGGATTCTAGGTAGCACAAAACCTGACTTTGCAGAGGGGCCCTAATATTCTCCTTTATGCCTCTGGGTAAAGTTAAAACTTAAAAGAAAAAGGTTAGCGTTTAAAAAAAATTGGGTTCAAAAATTTAAATTTTCATTTATAAAAATACATTGAAAAAATAAAATGCGCTATATATAGTATACATAACAATTCGAGTCGTCCATCCGGTATAGTGGTTAGCGACACTGACTGCTGTGCCGTTGGCCTGGATTCGAATCCCGGAGAAGACATGGTTGTTTGTATATGTATAGTGCCTTCGCGGCATGGGGGTTCTTTAAATAGGCCTCGAGCCGCAAATCCTCTCGTGAGATGGATGGAAGTGGAAGGTAGGTGGTAGGCCCCGGATCATTCTCCCTCAAAACTGGGTGAAACCGAGCTAAATCGTTCTGTCACCTGTGTATGGTGTTCAAAGCTAAGGCGAACGACGCATCACTGAGCCGTTTCCCATGATAAATTTCGTGGGCCTTGATCTGGCATTTGCCGATCAGGGGGCATTAATAACAACAACATAACAATCCGAAATTACCTGTACAAGAGAGTTAAAATATGTGGTGCGTGTTTTGTTATCTTTAAGTTTTTCCGCGTACACTCACACAAAAGAGGAATAACCAATAAATGTTGCATTACAATTGTAGACCATTTATAATTAAGGTATCATTTGTATATAAAATTTTAAGTAAGAAAAAGGCTTTTAACATAAGTCTACGAAAACACATCCACCCATTGAACATTAAACGAAATATACACTGATTATTTTTAATAAAATTATATATGAATATATTTAGTAATAATATGGTATATAATCGAATAAGCATTCATATCTCTCACAGTTTCACTGGAGCCTATTGATCCCAACTCCATTCATCTAATGTTATATTAAGGAATTAACACATCTATAATCTTATTATACTGTCCACAGCTTGTAGAATCCTTGTGTTTAGATATTCGGAGGTGAATATTAAAGCAAGCTGTTGTGCAAAACTGTTTATTTCAGTAAAATTAACCACCTGTTATAGTGGGTTTATTTCTCTTTAGAAACAAATTTAACTTATTCAAAAGCAGATAAATAATATTTATCTCATGAGGAATCCCGTAGTTTTTTACTGTTCGAATAGATAATTAGAAGTTCTTAAAAATCCTCATTAATTATCATAATATGTTGAGATAAAGAAATTATTTTCATAGCGATGGCTGACGTTTGTATAAGAGTATGAAGACTAAGCGATTGTATTTACAATTGCATTACTTTTTTACAAATACTTTTTTTTTGTAAAAACAAGGTATTTATAAAGTGATTTTATAATTTATATTTAGTTCTAGCTTGCTGTTAATACATTTATGGAGATGTGAAGGCAGTTAAAAAGAAATTATTTTTGGGTGATTACGTGCAAGTTACATTAGTTATTATTTCTGTTGAATTTATGTTCGGTTGTGTGGAGTGGCAACACCAGATTTATGTTATTTGTGCACGTTCAATTTATCGCTTGCGCGTGACCTATAAAAAGAAGTCGTGAATATAAAAATTAAATTATATTTTTTGAACGAAGTTGCGAAAATTTTATGTTTTTATTTTGAAATGGAATTTAAAAATTTTATACTGGAACATTTGTACAATTATTTTATGTAACGATTTTTTGGATAGTGTAATGAATAAATGTGGAAGGTTTGAAGTATTATTATAAGAAAATAAGATATGTTTTCCTCTTATTATCTCTCGAGCATAATATCAATATAACAAATCTTTTTATTCAAATATTTACTTTTTTAGAAAACTATTTTAAAATTTCATATAAAAATTAAACATTCGTCAAAAATATTAACCTTTTTAAAAACATACTTAAAACTCCAAAGAATAATGAAATATATAACGATATTTACCTTACGATCTAATTTATACATATTTAGACATAATTACAAATTATTGTTCCGTTTTGTATTATGTGAATTAATTAGATGAATTGTGTGAATTAATCATATAGAGCAGTGTTTCTCAACCTTTTTATTGCCGCGGACCTGTCAACGTTGGATAATTTCCCGCGGACCACTGAGGGGGCGGACGTTGATTGTTTATATTTTAGATTGTTTTGTGCAAAAAATTTTAATTTTAATTTTTATTTAATTTGAACGTGCTTTCAGAATAAAATATAGCTACACCAAAAATGAATATAAAGTGATTTTCATAAAAAAGTAGCCCAAACCAAAGGAAAATATACCGCAGTAAATAAAATGGAAATAATTTAATGTTTCTTGTGCGGACCATTAGTATTTGATCCACGGACCAGTGGTTGGAGCCACGTTTTTTAAAAAATTGTGAGTGTGAAATAATAGTCGTGTATTTTTTCGTTTTTTTGAAAAAAACGATTGATTGTATGGTTTTTGGCACAAAGCCCAAAATTTGGGTAAGATGGGCCCAAACCCAAAGATTTAAAAAATACTAGAATTTTGAAAATTGATTCTAAATCAAAGGTAATGTGATAAAGTCAGATTATATTCAAAATACTTGAATAAAATTTCAATTTAAAAAAATTAAGAAAAAGTAAAAAATAAAAAAAATAATGTCGAAGTTTCATGATTCTCGCCAAAAAATAAAGTTATTCATTTATAAAAAGATCAAACTGTATTAAATTCTATAAGAAAAAATATAATTTATATAAAATACCAAATGAACATAAGAATGCAAACAGATTTGGATAGGGATGACAAAACAATTGAAAACACACTAAGCAAAAGAATGAAATAGGACCGAAAATGAAGAATTATGAGCACCATTTTCAATACTGAATAATTTGCTTTTTATAATATGAACGTTATATATATATATTCTATTATGTCGAAAATTTCTGCTGTACGGGGAAGGTTAGTTCCATAAAGCATTGCTAACCCAATTCTCTGGCCTAATTCAGAGACAGTTTAGAAATCAAAAAGGTCTCCAGTTTAGTCAAAACTTTTTGTATCACTTTTGTTGTGTGGGGGAATTTCCCAATTTCTTTCTTTAGATTGTAGGTTCTAGTACTTTACTTTTTATTTTATTTTACTATATATATATATATATACCGGGAATACCCGTTTTTTTGCATGGGTGTTAAAAAATTAAAACACAATACAGATTGAAGGATAAAAGAATTTTTTTAAGATTTAAATTTTTTACGTGTTTGCAAAATTTTAAAAAAAAAAAAGCTTTTTACATACCTCAGCTGAAAAAAAAAAATTATTAATATTATTTTAATTATTTATATTATCAAGACAACGCAATATATAGTTACAGTTCCAAAATCCTTCATGTTCAATCATCAAAGATTCGTCTTGTGTTTATCCCTATTAGGAAAACTAAGTATCTGCAAGTGTTTCTGCAAAGAGATCATTTGCAGAGTTTGGAGGATGAGGTCACAAGATTTCAGGATTTTAAGAAAGTTGAATCAAATTTAATTTGTTCTGTTATATCCCATTACTGCTTATATTGATACAGCACCTGAGGAGATTCAGCTTGAACTTATTGCCTTGAAGTCAAATCACAGTGTGAGGAAATACATAGCAAATGTTTGCTGTAAATGTTATCATTGACTTTTACATGTATGAAAAAAAATGCGGGAAAAATGTTATTTATATTTGAGTCGCATATATTTATGAGCAAATTTTTTTGTATGAAGTATGACTTGCACAAGAGTAAATGTAGATGTAAGTTGCTGACATAAACTGGAAGGCTGTGATGAGAATTTTAACAAGCATTCTCACTCTTGATTTAAAAAAAAAATGTAGAAAAGTTTGATTGGGTACATTTGTTTCATTAAACTGATTCTAAAATTAAATGTACTTGAAGCTATATGCTTTAAGGCAGTGGTCTTCAAACTTTTTCAACTCACGGAGCCCCTAGAATTAGAAGATGTTTTCGAAGACCCCTAGAACTAGAAAGTATTTTCATGGAACCCTATCTACGGAGTATACTACTGATGACGAAGACATGCTTATGTATGACGTGGAGGAGGAACTTGAGCCAGATCCTACGGATAAATTCACACGTAAAAAAATGTTTTATAAGCAATCCTGACAATAATTTACGCCAGTTAATACCAACCCGATTCATGAAAAATAATAACTTGTATTGTCTAAACTAACATGTTCCATTTGTCTTTCCGATTTTATGTTTAGCATTGCTTTCAATGTTATCTTAAATTTCAAGTTTTTTTAGTGTTAAATTATAAATTGAATTTAGTACGATTTTATTGTATTTTAATATTCAAATGTGTATGACATTTTAAAGTTATTTTATGTTTTAAAAATTTTATGAATGTTCAAACAAATGTTTGGCGCAGCATAGCCAAAACTGGCTCTTGCGCCATAAAACACCACACTCACTCACTCATGGAACCCTATTCCACATATTCAATTAGAAGAATTTATTTAAAGTAGATGAACGTGTTATATAGGTACTTTTTGTAAAAATAATTAAAAAAAAAGTATTGCATTTGTTATTAAAAACTTCAATCTACTTTTAATATATATAATTAATAATATTAATCTGTGATCAATGCGTTATATGTTTATTAATTGGGATATGTGATTGTGCTATTTTTCGCACAAACTGTCGAAGTCTAGGTCTTTTGAGATTAATTGCAATCGCATTACATATTCTGCGCATAATTTATTTCTTTACTTTGTTTTTGTAACCACTCACGTTAAGAAATATTTTTCATTTGTATACAATGTTCTGAATGGCATTAAAATGTTTAGAGAAGCATCGTGTATGCTGTTTGAGAATTGGCAACCTAAAATTTAGGAGCTGTTCTTGCTTAAATTTAGAGTTTTAACATCAAATTTATTAATAGGTCCATAACGTGTTCTCTTCTTTACTGTAGGTGTTTTTTTAACAAATGCAGAAGGTGCATTTTCCATTGGAAAACTATTCAGTTTTGCAAGACATTGTACTAACGAGTACACAATTAACTCGTGGAACCTGGGACAGTGAACAGTAAAATATTTACAATTTAGTAGATGATATATATAAATATGAAGATAAAACGTTCAATATTCTTTTATTATTTTATAATAAAGTTTTTAAAAGTAAAGTAAATTAGTGGGCTTACAAATTCTATGGGTACGTGAATCTATTTTGCATACACATTTATAATTTTGTTTTCGATTTCTTATTGGAACTTGTGGAACCCCTGGGTATGCTTCTTGGAACCCCAGGGCTCCGTGGAACACAGTTTGAAGACCACTGCTTTAAGGGAAAGTACAGATCCCGCTCTAATACACTTTCTTTGTTTGATTTCACCCAAATGGATAATAAAGATAAATTTTTCTTAAATTTATGTATTTTATTATAGATTAAATTGTTTACTTTAAAAATTTACGTATTATTTATTTTGACAAATACTTTATTAAAAATATATGATCATGAATAATCTGTAGTATTAAAATTATGACCTATTCATTAACCGTTGAAACTTACAAAAAGTTATGAAGTAGAGGAGAATAAAACTTTATATATAATTTGCTAATATTTGGAAAATAATGATTAGTTTCGATATGTCTTTTAATTAAATCTTACATCAATCATTTTACAATTTAAAAATAATATATTCACAAATAATTAAATGTATAAATTAGCATACACTTATCCCATTTTAAAAAGAAGCACATTTCATATATAATTTAATAATAATTATAACTATTTTAATGGCACAATGATGTTTGCTTACCCTAATTTTTACTACTTCACAGGAAAGTATTCTTTAAAACTGGTGAAATCGAGTAAAAAAAAGCAGATATTTTACTCTTTGAACATTCTCTCTCTCAGATAATGTCCAGAAAGATGCTTTTAGTGCTTTAGAATTTTATTTGTAAGTAAAAGAGCACTTTTTCTTTAAAAAAAAAATGAAATTGGTATCTAGGCATGTAGCCAACAAGAAAAAGTCAAGACCCAGATATTTTTTCTTTCAGTTACATTTAATCCTCTTTAAGTTTAGTGTTCGAATTAATTCATTAACCTGTTTACAGAAAAAAAATAAAAGACATTAGAGGAAAACGCATTAATCATTGTAGAATGACACTTCAGTCTGGCTTGATGTCTGTTAAAAGTCTTCTGACACTCATACATTAACAAAAGAATGATACGATTTAGACAGGGTTACAAGATGGGTAAATTGTTATCTTATTTCTTAACTTAGTCGGGATGACGGGTTGTTGAATTGAATTAAATATCTTTTTAATGCATTCTTGTTAAGTTTTGATAATTAAAGATAATTTTCTGTATAGAGAGTTATATTTTTGAAACATAGTGTATTTGAAGCATTGTATAAGGATACTACAAGTAATTATACGAGCATTAAAATATAAATAACCTTTTAACTGTCATGCCTGAGATTATTTCGGGCACTAGTGCTCCAAAATGTCACGCCCAAGTATTAAACGGAGAAATTTTAGGGGGGAATTTAATATAGGGGGATAGACAGTGCCGAACCATCGCTGGGCCCCGGGCAGCGTTTGATAATTTTACCGCGGCCCGCTGAGGGTGGGACACGTTGATTGTTTATATTTTGATTGTTTTGATTTACCAATTTTAATTTAGTTACATTTAAAAACCTCAGAATAAAATATAAAATTTCACCAAAATGGAAAATGATTTAATGTGGAATATGGATTTCGGGAAAAATTGCGCAAACCGAGAAAAGGGGACCACTTTTAAAAAAAGTGGCAAAATTTATGTTTTTTGGGGGCCCGCACCCTTTGATCCCGGATGGTACCGGTCCGCTAACCGGGGTTGGGGTCCTGATGGGTCGTTGTGATCAGGGAAAAAAAGTACCCAGCCCTTCCAAACATTGGACGAATGTTTGGGGTTACATTTTCATTTTCTGTAAGAAAGAAAGAAAGAAATCCTATGTGTAAAGATTAAATTATATGCTGTTAAAATCAACTAGTCTCCTAATTTTTTTTAGCTTGTTTCAAGAAAAGTTACATTCGCATTATTTTGTAATTGCCTTGATATGATTTTGTAATTTTTTTTATTGTTCTGATTTTAACACTTCATTGTGTGTGTTTTGTTTACTTTACTTCATCGTCTTGGTTTTGTTACTTAATTATTAAATTTTGTAATTTCATTTGTTACGTAATTTTCTGTATTCTTTATTTTATTTGTATTATTTTGTTTGTTTTATTTATTTCTGAACCCATGTATATTTTCATGAGGTTATTTCGCTGTATAAAACAGGAATAGGAATTATATACATCATCTTTCACGACAAATTTTAGTAGCACTATACACCAAACTTTGCAATTTCTATGCATTGTATAATGCAACTACTATCTATTGTGTTATAAAATTTTTTGGTAATGTAATGAATTCTTTAAATTTTTTATTATCATTTACGGTTGTGGGATAGATACTCTATAACCGTAATCTATGGAGAAGAAAAATGTGAAATTCATTTAAAAAAGAATACAGTTATGACAGAGTTCCAATTTTTGTATTCTATATATTGCTAAGATTAATGATAAAGTAATGTAGAGTGTGTGCTTCGGTTGAAATTCACTCCAAGTTAGTTCATAATTATATAAGTGTTTTAGTAGTTACATTTTTTAAAAATAGTATATAGTTCATTTGAATCGCTTAAAAAATAACAATTTTGATTTTTTTTTTCAATTTAGCAAAGTATGCTGTATTTCTCAAAATGTTATAAAAAGGGTATTAGAATAAAGGCAATTTGGTTGATAAAATTATTATGATAAGAAGAATTATATTTTAAAAAAAAGAATATTCGAAGAATTATAGTCTTTGATTTTTTTTTTATGAATGAAAGGAAGCAATTTTTAAAAAATACCGCAGGAAGCAGAGTTTGTAAAAATTCTTTATTGTTAAAACAATTTTATCAGAATTGGTAAATTTTTAGCAACATTTTCGGAATGTCTTGGGATTGGCAGGATAGCTATATTAATATTATAATTTTTAGATTTTACACATGCTTATACGAATCTGCTTAATACATCAATTAATGATACTGGCAGAACAGTACATAAGAAAATAATCACTAAGGCCTATACACTTTTATTCGTATTAATGCAAAACTTGATGAATTGTAACATTTTTCATTAATTATTCCTATCAAATGTACAAAAGCGCTGGAAGAAATGCAATATTTTCATGTTCTTTCTTCCTTCAAGGGACGTACAAAAATATTAGAATAAAGATCAAACACATCAGTTATTTATTCTTTGGTTACTCTTGGTCATTGTTTTGCCAAATAGATTCTTTTCTTTCCAAAAAAAAAGAAATCTCACTTTTCTGCTATGATAAGCTTCAAAGATGATGCCCTGTGGGTCTGCGTAATGACTGATTTCTTTCAGTAGTACTAAGAAAAAGCATGCTGACAAAGACAGACAGACAGCTAGCTAGCTATATAGATAGATAAATAGATAGAGATAGAGAGAAGAGTTTTTTTTTCATAATTCAAATACGAACAAATGAAATTTAGTACATTGTAAATGAATTTACTTGATTTCTTATTAATGTAGCATGTGCAGAAGAAGCTCGAGGACTACTGGGGATGTTCCGCACAAATTTGATCCACACAGTTAAGTTGTTGTTGTGGCTAATGCCACCTGTTTGACGTAGTCTGGATCGAGGCCCACGAAATTCATCGTGGCAAGGGGCTAGAAGTAAGTCTGTCATTGGCCTTGGCAACATACAGGTGACAGTACGAATTAGCTAGACAAAATTCCCCGAAGAGACGATGGATGGCGACACCACTTATCTCCACCTCCACAAATTTGGAATGGAACTGAAAAATGGAGTGAAATATTCTCCAGTCCCCTGCACTCGTGATTTAGCCCACAAGACTTTCGGACCCACTGATTTAACGAGCACGTACTCCGTGTGTACTCGGAGGGTATTTGGTGGCATCGAACCCAGGCCTTCCGATCTGGAGTCCGATGCTCTAACCACTAGGCTACCCAGGGCCATCACAGTTAAGTGACGAGGACGACCCTTACCAAACTTTCACACCACGGCAGTATGAAGACATTGAAGCTTGACAGATATTATATCAGCTCTGATAAACGGTGGATCTTTAGTAGCATTAGGACTCATACAAACAGGTTGATTCACAATTAGTTTGACCAATTTTAAAAGCGTATAATTAGTTATGATAAAGTTTAACTGCCTTATTACCAGTTTTACTTTAAAAATGAAATGTTTAAATTACCAATCTAATTTTTTTTTATTAGTGAGAGTAAATTATGACTCCAAAATTAAATCCTCAAATTAGATCTGAAACCAAGTCTTAAAGCTTTTGAAGGGTCATTGCACATATTCTATCGTAAATAAAGCATTTAAAAATCAGAAAAGACATTTTTCTAATGGATTACTATTTAAACTTCGAAAAGAAATAAAATCTGGGTGAAAATAAAAAGCTTCAGGGAAAATGAGGACGGAAGGAAGTACTTAGTAAAAAGTGGAGGGGGAAAAATAAAAATAAAAAAACTGAAAAGACTTATTGCTGTAGAAATTCCTCTGCCCCAAAGAACTTTAGCAAAGAAGCTACAGGTGTCTTAATCGACAATTTGTGTTCAGATAGACTATAAAGAAGTGAATAAACCAGCCTGCCATCAAATGTCTGAAAAAACGAGAACAATGAAGAAAACATTCTTGTCCTCTGTATTTAATGTTACGCAAAGGTAGATACGAAATATGGATAACTCCTGATGAAGCACTGTTTTATATATCGTTCGCAATCAAATCGAAGATACAATATATTCCATGTGAAAAGCGTCGCAAAGACGCAATTGTTTGCAAAAGGCAAGTTGGCCGTTGGGTGTTCTGTTATGGATGGGAATGTCCTCTCAAGGCTTAACAAAATCATTTTATGTAGAACTAAAGACTAAAACTGATGCTAAATGATATCAGAACTTAAGTTTTGAAGCACGTGATTAAAAAGAAAACGTTTTTATCCTCAAAGAAACTTTGTTTTTCAACAAGATTCTGCACCAAGTCATACTGCAAAATCAACTATAAAAAGGCTGAAAGATAAAAATAAATTTTTTTTCCTCTTGAGAAATGGTTACCATTATTTTCTGACTGTGCTCTTTGCAATTATTTTTTACAGGGTACTTAACAATTAAATATACATAAATTAAGAACCTTCAAGGGCTTCAAAAAGCATTTAAAGAGAAAGTTAAAACATACCCCCAAAAATGGTTGAAAAAGTTCTTTTGGCTTGTCCTAAACTTTTACGTAAAATGTACAATGCTAAAGGAAACCACATTGAAAATTTCATGTAAATAACTTAATTCAATAAAAATTTATGATGCTCTGAAATTGGACACATTATTTTTGAATCAATCTGTACGACTCTGTTATAACGATGGCTAGGATCTCACATCCACCCGTGGATACAAAAATGAATTTGCCGCAGCACATGTATTTATAATTCGATATCAACTTCTAGTTCGTACACATAAATGTACGTATGTGACAACGATGAATGGAATAGCATTGAAAAACACAATGTAACGGGTCTATTCGCAAATCTTTTACTAATCCTCTTGGGTAAAATTATTCTTTTTAACTGTAAGTTCTGTTGAAAACCTTTCTGAAGAAGACGAAATTTAGGCAAATGAGTACTTTTATTTAAGCGTTGGCATTATAGTACGCGATGGTTGATAGTTGACGGTTAAAAGTGGAGATTAAATTGTGAACATCGTATAGTTATGCAAAATATTAAAAGAGAATTCCAGCGTAGGATCAAGAGTGCTTCAGTCTTCAGTTAAGTACTTTTATTTACATGTTAGTTGAATTGATCGATTGCTTTTCCGGGTTTATTATTGAGTGCATTCCTATCTTTAATTGTGTTGGTTGATTTAGTGAAAAATAGTAATAAAACAATGTTTAAAGTGCCATCTCTGATCTTTGTTCGAACCCAAAACACTAACAACCCCGAGGTTGTTACAACAGTAATGACAATTATTTTTATTTATCCAATTCTATTATCCCACAATATCTTGAGTGGATTACTTGTTTGAAAACACTTCTCTTAAGGTAATCAAATAACATTTTTATTTAGAGACCTGGATTATTTTGTTAGATTATAATTAGGCACGAAATTGTGCCGTTTGCAAATGACAATCCTCGATTTGATAAATTCCGACTGAGATTTTCCAGATATCCCTTTTTAATGTTCAAAAGATTATGTAATTACCGTAAATTTGAATAATCAAAGCATAGTAAAAATTATTTTTTCTCAAAAGAACCTCTTGAAGAGTTTTGCTGCAATGAATCTTGAAGTTAGAATTGTAGAAACTGAAAATCTTTCCTTTTGCATTGTTGGTTGCAGTACACTACAAATTCTGATGCATAATTAACTATATTATATGTCATTTCTTTTGAAAAAAAATGGTTATTTATTTAGTAATAACTATTTATTTATTAGCAAAGCTTGAGATAAATAAAGACCCTAGTTTATTTTTTGCCAATAAAATCTTTTTCACTTTAAAGTTAAAAAATTCTAGAAATTATAAATTTTATTTTTAATGCGATTTTAAATATCTGATTCGCATTTCTGTACACAAAAAGATAGATTTATATTGAAAAGTATTCAATCTTAACATTCGCTCGTAACCAGCTTTTGCGTAGAATAAGTAAATCCCGTTTTCTCTCTCTTTCACATGGGGCTACGGATTGGTATTTACCATTGCAGATCTGGTACATTCTCCGAGGGTGGTGTCACTTTTTAATGTGGCACCATCTAGGTAAATATAATTCTGACGCCTAGTTTTTATCTCTGAGCTTTGGCAATACGAAATTGCACTAGGAGTTTAGCTTTACCTGGAGCTCCCAAGCAAAACAGGCACTCTAGGGATCTTTAACATGCTGCATAATCATACAACATGGACGATGTCGATTTTTTGCATCATGAAAATCCACCGACATGGGCCGGGATCGAACTCACAAACTTGGGTGTACAAGGCCAGCTACTGACCAATTAAGCCACCCAATCGGCTGGTAAATCACGTAAAGTGACGAAATTACTATTGTTTTAAAACTAGTCATTTTTTCGAATCAAATATTGAATTCAAATAATTTATTAAGATTTTTATCTTCTAAGATTTAAAAAAAAAGGGGGGGGGGTGTCTTTAAATGAAGCATTAGATAATATATGTTTGCTATGTTGTATTCAGTCATAATATAAAGTAACAAGAAAAGGAAAAGTTAAAGTATTCAGACCATTTTAAATCGCAGAATTATGGAATTTTAAGTGGTTTAATCACGAATTGAGGAATTATATATATGAAACATAAATGTCCATAATTACAAAGTTCCGTAACTGAATATAAAAAATTCTAATTAGAATTTAACTCTAAAATTTTATATTGAAATCTACTGACTTCCTCACTGAAAATTAAATTTTATGGCAACAATGTATTTTGAGAAATATATTTACTGACTTTCCTAATCTAGCTTGAAACATCAGCCATTATTTAAAATGAAACATTGAATACCTAGATGCTTGTTGATGTATGCAAACAATAATTAATAGTTCTACATTCTTAGAAATAGTTCGTTGGTATTTCATTGACTTATTGAAGGTAATTATAAATTTAAGCTGCGAAATGCTTAACCTATAACTTATCTATAATTAACAAAGAGGGTTACTCTCTTAAAATATTTAATTTACAATAACGATATAAATTTAGGAAAGTGCTCGACAAGCAATATAAATTTAACATCAAAATTTCCTTTACTCTAATATTTCCGATGAATATATGAGTTTTGAAATTCTGTATTGAAGGCGATCCAACGCAGCAATTTTGTAAGTTAATACACAAGAGATTTTTGTATTTTAAAAGAGGCAGTTTCAAGAAGAATACGTTACAATAGCTTAGAAGTCCCGCACACATATAAATGTGTCATTCATAGAGAGTACTTAATAGTTTATGAAGCACAAATTAAGACACTGTCTGGCTTTGTTTCGGAAATAAAATATTTTAAAAGGTGCTTATTTATGTAGTGATATTAAATTAATTTACTATGTGAGAAAATTTAAGTAATATTTCTCACTTTGGAATCGGAAGAGAAATTTTGTGTCAGTCATAAAAAAAGTTTTAAAATTTTAAAAGGGCCCAAAATTTTTTTTGATAGGGTAATTCAAAAGGGGTTTATTTCATGTAAAAAAATTTAAATTTTTTTTCAGTCACTTATTTTCCCCTCCCGTTAATAATTTATGATATAACTTGTATTCTATCAAATTAATTTTTTTTCTTATTTAATTTTAACAAATGCCAATGTGTGAAGTTAATTGTGACAAATTGGCAGCAGTAAAAAGAATCCTTTCTTTTTAGATTAAATGATTATAAATATATGCATTGTGTAATAGAATTCTAAGAATAATTCATTTTTGTTTAATGAAAGCACAGTGAATCAGTTTAAATTTTTTAATATTAATACATGTTTTTTTTTTCAAAGAATTGGACTCGCTTTTTTCAAAGATTTGAGTATATTATAGTGATACACATACATATTTTTTTAAAAAAATCTTCATAAACTTTGAGTTTTTTTTCAATATGTGGCAAAACATGTAAAAAAATAAAAGGTTTTTAAAAAAATTAAATTCAATCAGGCTATGGTTTTTTAAAATTAAAAAAAATATTTTTTTATATATTCTGTTAACAAGATATTATTTGCTTTTAAACCTTAGGCAACCTTTTTTCCCGGCCAATTCAAAAATTTTCCCTGTTTTTTTGGAAAATTGGGGTTCCCCCAGTCTTCAATGACACTTCTTGCCATCCCAAAAAAAGTTCCCTTGCAGTTATGTTACGTTTGTATTTGGGGGTCCCGGTTTTAGTCAGCCGAAAGGTTGAATTTAACCATTGAGACAGGAAAAAACAATAGCTTCTACGAAATCATTACACACACACACACACACACACACACACACACACACACACACACACACACACACACACACACACACACACACACACACACACACACACACACACACACACACACACACACACACACACACACACACACACACACACACACACACACACACACACACACACACACACACACACACACACACACACACACACACACACACACACACACACACACACACACACACACACACACACACACACACACACACACACACACACACACACACACACACACACACACACACACACACACACACACACACACACACACACACACACACACACACACACACACACACACACACACACACACACACACACACACACACACACACACACACACACACACACACACAAACAAAACCCCAAACCACACCAAAAACCAACCAAAAAAAAAAAAAAAAAAAAAAAAACCACAAACAAACCAAAAAACCAAACCAAACAAAAAAAAAAAAAAAAACCCCCAAAAACCCCCCAAAAAAAACCCCAAACCAAACACCAAAAAAAACAAAAAAACCCCAAAAACCGCAAAAAACAAACAACCAAACCCAAAAAAAAACACGGGGACGGTTTTCTTTTTTAATTTTGTGAAGGTCTAAGTTTAAGGAAAATAATAAATTAATAAAAATAAATTTAAAAATTAAAAAAGGGGGGAATTATATTAATTTTAAAAATTTTTCCCGTATTAAATTTTTTTGTTTTTTAAAATTTTTTTTAATAAAATTTTTTAAAAATTTTTTATAAAGGGCCCTTTTTTGGGGGGTTTTGATTTAAAAAAAATGCCCCTTTATTTCCCCCCCTTTTTGCATTGATATAAATTTCCAAAAATTTTTTAAAAAACATTGATTTTTAAAAGAAAGAAAAGGCCCAGGGGAATTTTAAATTTTTTAAACCCAAAATTTAAATGAAAATAAAATTTTGGGAACTTTAGAATTTTTCACAAATTAATTAAGCATTAAAGGGAATAACAATTTGAAATTTTTTTTTTTTCCTTTTTTAAGGAAATTAGAAAAAAATCGGGGAAATTTTCCCCCCCTTGGGAGTTATTAAAATTAAAAATTGGGATTTTTACGGGAAAAACAAAAAAATAATTTTTAAGGGTAAAGAAACATTAATTTTTCTTACGTATTTCCCCTTTTTTTGGGAAACAAAATACCTCGAAAAATTTGAAAAATTTTGCCAAGGGATTTTAAAAAGGTTTCATTTTTAAATAGGTAAAACCCCAAATTTTTAAATAAAAATTAAAATTTTTTGAAATTTTTGGGTTTTTTAAAACAAAATTAAAAATTATTTGGGGTTTTTTATGTTTAAAAAGAAGATAAATTACAAAAATTTTTAAATTTTTATTTAATTAAAATTTAGTAAATAAAATTTTAGTACATTTTAAAAAAACACGGGGGGGTTGTATATTAGGGACAGAAGATATAATCACAAATATTTTTCAAAGATGAATAATGTGTGACATATGAAATGCCTGACAAATATTTATTCTCAACTGCGTTTACAAACTAGCTGTGATCTACAAAATTATCACTGCCCCTTTTTTATGTTTATAGATATCATATTTGAATGTTTAGTTTTAATTTTCTACTTTTATTTTGGTTAGAAAACCTTATGTTGTTTCTTGTATTACAAAGTTATTTGATTTATGCACATGAGAGTTTTATTCAAGTATGAATTTTTTATTAGAACTTTTAAATTTAAAAATAAAATAATGATTCATCTAAGCTGCATAATCAGTACTGAATCCTACCTAAAGATAAAGTCTATTTATTAGTGCGATTGGGACGCAGTAAAATAAAATGAAGTTTTAAGAAAAAATTTTTAACGACTGATTTTACGGGTTTTTTCCATGCAAAATACTGGGGCCACCGTAAATGCAACCCCCTGAAGGAAATGCAAATAACAAAAATTTACTTGATTAGCGGAGGGAGATATGCAAATGATTACAATTTGCGCAGACCTTCCCCGGGCCTGTGGCCCCCTCAAAGCACTATTTAAATTTTGGGAATTTCGACGTTCAAGTTTGGCAAGTTTTTCTTGTGTTTTTTTCCAAAACGATCAGTTATGTCTCTGGAAAACACAATTGGCGACAAGATCAAAAGGTTGACAGAGGGGATAGGGGCCCCATCGAGATTGTGGTTTTTTCCAGAAATGGTAGTCGTGTTGGACGAAACCAAACAACTGTAATGCGGATATGTGACCGTTGGATGCAGGAGGGTACGAGGACCAACGTGGTTGATCTCACCCACCCGGCACCACTTCACGTAAGGACAGGCAAATTGTGCGCAGGGGGGGGACGGATCGCCCCAGTCACATCATGAACCAAATCACAGCACATTGTGCTATAACGCATCATTCAGTGTCTGCGGGGTACCATTCGACGCCGTTTACAGAATGGTCTGTCCGCAAGCGTCCATTGTTTGGTCTACTCTTGACCAGAACCACAGACGCCTCCCACCAATGGTGTGAAAAAAAGTAGGATGTGGGAAGTAGAATGGAATGAAGTTGTCTTTACTGACGAGCACGATTTGTCTGCAACACTACGATGGTCGGTTCGAGTCTGGAACACCGTGGGAAGGATGCTGAACAGCTACTTTATGCACCGCCACACTGGTCCTGCACCGGGGGATTTTGGAGGGAAGGTTTATATCACTTCGCACTTCTAGTACTCATTTTACTTTAAACAGCCAGCGCTACATTTCCGAGGGGTTGGGGCCAGTTGTCCTTTCCTTTCCTTCAGGGTTGGCCCCCCCAATTTAAAGGATAATGCGCAACCCCGTGGCCCCATTGTCCAAAAGGGTTTTTTCGTCAATCACTAGATTGTTTTCCCTGGCTGGCTAGCTCTCCGGATCTTTCACCTATAGAAAAAAATGTGGTCCATGGTGCTCAACGTCCCCATTACCCCCCGTGCCACAACCCCGATCAATTTGGGAAAAGTATGGAAACTGTTGGCTCTGCCCGAAAACATCCAAAATCCTTTGAAACAATGACGAGGCGTTTAGCGGTGATCTCAACAATGGCGGCTCCTGGCTACTGATTCTGGCAGGGTCACATTACAAAGTCATAAATTTTAAACATTTGGTACTTGGGCAACATGTTATCTACAAAATAAATTTTATTGTGCTATCTCTGGTCTTTCTTGGGTTTTATTTTCGGCCAGTAGTTAAAAGAACAAGTTGGGGGGCAATGGGGTGGGGCAGCACCACCAACACTGTTTAAACTGTTAAATTTTTCTCTGTAAATTTTTTTAGATTACTTTAAACTGACCCTTTGATAAAAATTAAAACCGACCTCAAAACAAGGTGTGACAAAAACCCCGAGACTATTTTGTAATTTGACATAATAGGGTTGCCCAAAAATTGTTTTTGACGCATCCCCCGCATCTCTTTCTCCATGTGGCCATTTCGGCCATGTTTTTGTTGAGCAAACAATTTATCCTGTATAAAATTTTAGTTTGCTTCTTTAAATCTTGTTCATTTTTAATCAAGGTTTAAATGATTTATTGGAGTATAAAGAGTTCATTTTTTTTACGGCGGTGTTTGCATTTAAAGATGCAAATCTTAACATCTTAATTAATAAAGCAGTAAATAGAGTCATAAAAGCTTTCACAAAAGAACTTATTATACGAGACATTGATTCTTTGTAGAAAGAAATCACGTGCCGGTTGCATTAATTTAATTATGTTAAGGACCTAAGTTTTAAGTGATTATATATAAAAATTTAAAAAGAGCAAGCTTATATTAATTTATCTACTGTACTTAGGTTAATGTCATTAAAATTGAATAACATTATTTGAGATATTTTTATATTGTACCATTTATTGGGCATACTTGAGCTTAAAAGAAATCGCCACTGTGTAATATTTCCCCCCGCTCTTGCATGTGATGTGCAATATACGCAAACAACTTAAAAATACATAATAGGATTTATTATCGAGGAAAGAAGCAAAGAATAATTATTATAAGAATATGAATGAAACATATTTTGGTACTTACGTATTATCACAACCTATTAGCGATTAGCGAAGTACCTGGCTGACAATTCATCGCGTAAGACTCAGGGAAAAAAGTCGGGGTTGCCAACTTGGCGAGTTATTAATAGAGTTGGCGATTTTTGGATAATAGGTAAGCACCCATATTTTTCAAGGGTAAAGAAAGGTATAAAGTTTTCTCTGCATTTGTAGTTTCTTTTGTACGAAGCAGATACCTTCGATATAAATTATTCTACGAGATGTTTATGTTACATTTAAATGAAGATAAATTTACAATTTTAAATATTTTAATTAATTAAAATTTTTAGTAAAGTAAATTTTAGTACATATTAAAAACACTTTGGGGTTGTATATGTAAGGGACAGAAGATATAATCACAAATATTTTTCAAAGATGAATATGTGTGACATATGAAATGCCTGAAAAATATTTATTCTCACCTGCGTTTACAAACTGCGCTGTGATTTACAAAATTATCACTGTATTCCCTTTTTTTATTTTTTATAGATTTTTTCAATTTAAATTTTAAATTTTTAAAATTTTCTACTTTTATTTTGGTTAGAAAACCTTATGTTGTTTCTTGTATTAAAAAGTTATTTGATTTATGCACATGAGAGTTTTATTCATGTATGAATTTTTTAATAGAACTTTTAAATTTAAAAATAAAAAAATGATTAATCAAATTTTTCAAAACCCAGTACTGAATCCTCCAAAAAGTTTAAAAATCTATTTATTAGTGGGGTTGCGGACTGCAGAAAATAAAAAAATGCAAGAAATTTAAAACCCAAATTTTTTAAGCAACGGGGGGGTTTACCATTTTCCAGCTTGGAAACCCAAAAACTGGGGGGAAAACCGTAAATGAAAAAACACCCAAAAAAGGAAAAAACATCAAATAAAAAAAAATT
Source organism: Trichonephila inaurata madagascariensis (assembly GCA_019973955.1). Lineage (NCBI taxonomy): Eukaryota > Metazoa > Arthropoda > Arachnida > Araneae > Nephilidae > Trichonephila > Trichonephila inaurata. Next base: position 23,177 of record BMAV01014847.1, read on the forward strand.
TTGAAATTTACATCAGGGCTTTTAACGGAAAGGGAGAATTCCAAATGATTACCCCCAATTTTAAAAAGGGCGCAGCCCCTTAAAACCGCGGGGGGCCGGGGTGGGTTTTCCTCAAAACATTTTTAAAAAAGTTTTGGTTTTCCCGGAGTTAAGGGTTTGGCAATTTTTGTTTTCGGGGTTTTTTTTTAAAAATGGGGAGCCGGGGCCCAACCAATTGGTTTTTAAATTTCCCAAAAGGGGTTCAACAGAAGGGGATGGGGCCCCTGGAATTTTTAATTAATCGCGAAATCAAAAAGTCCTGGGGAAAAAACCCCCCAAAAAAACTGGTTAAATTCCCGGAAAAATGTAAACCGTTGGTTCAAAAATTCCCGAAAAAAACCCGGCCCAAACCGTGGTTTTTTTGATTTTTTATGGGTGGGCCCATTCCTAAACAAAATTGGCCTTCGGTACAAACCGCTCCATCAAAGAACCAAATCCAGCACCTTTTTGTCCCTTTATTAAAGGGTCCTTCAGGGGTTTTTCGCGGGACCATTCGGACGGGGGGTTTAACACCCCGGAAGGGTCGGGCCCAAAACCGTCCATTTTTGGGTCGACCTTTGCCGGCCCAAGAGTTTCCAACCAAGGGGTTGTGATTGTGGTTTTTTGGGGTGGAGAAATGGGTTTTGGGTTTTTTTTTAGGCGGCCACCCAATTTTCTAACATTTCCCGGGGTTTTAAGTTTCCATCCGGGAAAACCCCTTTGGAAAATCTGAACAGCCTCCCCTTTTGCCCCGCCAAAACTGGTTTTGCCCGGTTTTTTGGGATGGGAAGGTTTTTGGGAAATTTTTTCCTTTCCTCGACTCCCCCCTTTTCTAAATTTCCGGTACTTTAAAACCAGGTTTAATTTTCCCCAAGTTTTTTAAGCCCAAATTTTTTGCAATTTTTCGGGGGTTTTCCCCGAAAAGAAAAACAACAGGGTAATGGGGGCAACCCAACCGAAAACGAAATTTTTCCAAATTTTTTTGTTAATTTTACTAATTTTTGGGGTTTTCCCGGTTTGGTAACTCCCCGGCCCTTTTCCCTAAAAACCCCATTTTCCCGGGCGGCCAAAGGGGGCCCAAAACCCCCAAAACCCAAACCCCAAAGAAACAAACGTATAAAATGTTGGTTCTTTAAAGGGAAAAGAAGCTTTTGGATAAAAAGGAAGGGCTTTTAGGTTTGATGTAAAAATTCGGAAAAATTGGTCCTTTTCCTTGGAAAAAATTCCCCTTTTTAAAAGGGGGAATCAAAAAAATTTTAAAAAATTCATTTGGTATTATAAAATTTTTAAAAATCTCAAAATAAATTTTTTGGGAAATTCGGTTTTTTAATTTTTTTAAGATTAAAAGATCAAGTTGGGCGAGAAAGGGTTTTTTGGGGAACCCCCCAAAAATTGTTTAAATTGTTAAATTTTTCTTTAAAAAAAATTTTTTAAAAATTACTTTTTAAACCCCACCCTCTCTTGGGAGGGGGAAAAAAACCGGGGACCTTAATATTAAAAAAAGGTTGAAAAAAAAAACCCGGAGACAAAGGGAAAAAATGGGGGTTTGGAAACAATTTTTTTGGGTCACCCCCACGCATCTTTCTTCCATGGGGAAGTTTCCCCTTTAAATGGGTCCCGCCAGGGGGGGTACTCGTCATTGGTGAAATTAAATCCCATTCTCCCGGGGAAAAATGTAGGGAATCAACATCGTTTTTTGGGGAAAACTTAAGAAATAAGCCACGAAAACTTTCCCTTATTTTAACCAAGGTTATGGGTGAAACTTGTCTCTTATGTTTTTTGGAATGGTATGGGGGTTTTCGGGGGAAAGGTAAGTGGGGAAGATAAGGGGCCTTTTGGGGCCCCCAAAAGGTCAGTGATTACAGACCAAAACTTTCCCAAAATTGGGGAATATGAGTGGGTTCCATTTACATCAGGGGTCAGACTTTAATCAAACTACTTTTTTGGGAAATTAAAAAGACTTCGTGAAAAAATTTAAAGGAAAAAAAATTGGGGAGTGATGGAGGGGGCCCAAGACAATGCATGCGCTAAATCCCCTTTCTGTCAAGAAATTTTTAAAAAAAGCAAAACATTACTGTGTTTAATCCTCCAAAATTACCTGTTTTTCCCCATGTCCCTTTTTATTTCCAAAATTTTAAATTTTTTTAAAGGGGGCCTTTTTTTATTCAGTGGAAGGGGTTTCCGGGCAAAACGGAAAAACCCCAAAAACCCTTTTCAAAATTTCGTTCCAGAACTTTTACCAGCAATGGCGGCACCGAATGCAAAATTTATGAATGCAAAAAGGGCTATTTTGGGAAGGTAATTTTAATTTCACGCAAAAATTTGATTCGAAAGTAGAAGGATTTATTGAACCAGTCTTTTTTTTTGTCACACCTCGTATGTATGTTAGACCCCTACTGAAATAAAATTTTTAAAGGGAAAATAAAATTCTTAGCTTGTGAGGGTGTTTTACGGACTTTCATCTAACCCCTCTTGGGGAATTTTTTGGGTTTGCATTCGCTTTTAAATTTCAAAACCATCCCTCTAAAAGAAAAAACCCTAAATTGCAGATGAGTTGGAGTATTTTTAGTCAAGTTTGGTAATTTAAAAAAAAAGGGGTGGAGGGGCCCGTTGTGCAGTGTTACTAAGGTGAGATTTAAGTGATTTACGCAACTTGAGTTAAAAAACAGTGTTTTGCCACTATACTAAATTAATGGATTAGGAATTGATAGATTAAGATTGATTAGGGTAATTTGATCTATTTACTTGCGCTTGTTCACTCAGGGTTTATTGTTTCTTTATATATCACTCCTGGGACTTCCTCTTGGGGTTTAACTTGTGGTTAATTAGTGTGCTTGAATAATAATAAATTAGAATTATTACTGAAGTTTCTGGTCATGCTGTGTTTCCTCCAACAACTTTAGGTAGGTAGGACGGTGCGGGAGCGATTTCAGGGGGAAGTCGCTTACAAACTTTCTTTTGAGAAATATATTTAAATTATTAATTTTCATACTATTACATTTTAAATGATGAATGCGTATAAAAGATTATATTCTTTATGTTCACATAAATCACTCTTAAGTAGTGAATATGATACAGCTATTCTCTCATCAGGGAAAAATAAAACCGAGTAAATGTTTCAAAAGTCGAACAAAATTTTAATGGACCTTAAAAGTAGATATTTTATAAAAAAAACTTCTCTCCTCGTTTTGAAAAATAACGGGGAAAAAAAAAATCAATTTTGTCGTTAAGTTTTATTTTGTTACAAAAATGAATATTAAAAAGCAAGATTTTCATGTAATGATACAAAATTTTTGTTTAAGTATGTAAATAGATAATTATGTAAGAACGAAACTATTTACAGGGATCTATATGAATCTTAAAATTTAAAGTTCGCATCACAAGTTACAGTATAGCGCTCAAAGTTTTGTTTTTTTTTTTTTTTTTATTAAGAACAAAGATAAAATGAAATTTAAAATAAAAAAACTTTGAGTTATATACATGATTAGGAAGTTGATTTTCATGTGAAATATATCTCAAGGGTTATTTTACGCCCAAATAGCTGCATATGTGTATTTTTATTGGTATTTTTTATTAAAACAAATGTGTCAATGAATCTCTTTTTAATTTTCTTTGAATATTTTCATTTTCTATAGATTATTTTTTAATGGTTCTTAGCTTATTAAATACCAACAGAGTAAATTTCTTAAATACGTTACCCAGATTTCATTGTTAATTTTTTTTTACCTTTTATATATGAGGACTCTGAAAGTAAGCTGCCGTTAAAACTAATTTAAAACTTGTTGCAAAATTATCTAATATAATTGACAAGATAATTAGCAAAATGTGAAAAATACGAGTTTACTTTATAAACTTTAAAAAGGAAAAGCAAATAATGGCTTTAGTTACGCTTTTTAAATATTCTTTATTGTTAGGAAAACAAATTTAAAAAATGCCATAACAGTCTTTCGAAAATTAACTATATTTACATCGTAGTCTATTCAACATTTTTATATAGATTCTGCTATAAGCAACTTTTCCTTTTTTAGTTATGAAACTATTTTTTCTTACAACGATATTAAAAATTATTAAATTTTATTTTTCTTTAATTTTTTTTTTTAAAAAAAATTTTTTT
>BMAV01014848.1:0-83853 GCA_019973955.1 Trichonephila inaurata madagascariensis
ATTTTATGCCAAAAATGGCTAAGAATAAGACAGCTTAAGAGCGATAGAATTTAAGAAAATCCAACCTTTTAAATAAGGATTCCGGCAATATTCCAAAATAAATCTAAAAAGATCTTCACACCTTCAGCAAAACTCGACACAATTATGGGTGCTAAAATACACGTATATAAAAGACTATTCACGCAACCTTTTTCAACAGCCGAAGTAGTCACTAATCGTTTCCCAAAATCAGAGTAATACTAATTGTGATTGCTATCAAACCGGCTGACTCACTTTCCGGGAGCTCTTTCCATTTATACCTCGGGATAATTCGAAAAAAACCCGCTTGGTATAGTCTTGAAATTAGTCGATTTTTTTACAATTTCTAGAAGAATCCAGGGGGTTACAACTCACCAAAATGACCCCGCGCCTTCCCAAAATACGCCAACTTTGGCTCTACGCCGATTTCGCCGACCCAGAACCCATTATAACGAAGGACGTATGTTTGTAAATTAAAATTTTTAAAAGTAAATTAAACAATTTGGGGTAAGATATATAATATATATATATTATATATATATAATATATATAAAGGCATTAACATCCAAATCAAATTATTTACTCTATTTTACAAAAAACCCGTAAAATGTTGAAAAGTTATCGGATCAGAGATTTCTTCATTCCCAAGTTAAATTTTTTTAAAGAGTTCCCACAAATCCCCAAAAATGCCACAAATAAAAACAGTGAGCCGGTCCTTTTTACCGAGTCATGTTGAATTTTAAACATAGTAGGGGGGCTCTATATATCTCGTTCATTTATTAGTGTAATGAGTTAGTCACTTTTTTAAATTTGATTTTAGATGAGTTTTACACCATCTACTGATAAAATTTTGAAATTTTTTTTTCCGTCAGACGAATTTTAGTGTTTTTTTATTTTCAGACGCCCAGACATACGACCATTTGCTTTTTTGACCTAAAACTTTTTCAAACCCTTTTTAAAAGGGAAATTTCACGGCCCACAAAATGAAATCCGCTTCATAAAATTTCAAAACGATTTTAGAATTGTACTTTGTTGTTCTTAGAAAATTTCGATAAGAAAAAAGATAATTTGAAAAAAAGATTAGACTTCGGTTTTTCAAAACTTTTAAAAACCTTTTTTTTATATTGTAGTGCTTTTTTCAAGAAGTAATTTTGTTTTAATTATGTTTTTTTATGCTACAAAATATGTACTTTTTAAAAGAAAGTTTCGAAAAATGAAAAAATTGGAAAAGAAAGGATGAACTTTTTTGGGAAAATAAAAAAATTGGTTAGATGTGACTATGACGTCTTTAAAATTTTTAGTCCATTATAACTACTCTGAAAAGAATAAATACTGTAGTAAAATGAAGAATGAATAATATATACTTTATTAATATATTGCATCTGTACCGGAAAGACATGCAAAAAAGACCAGAATAAAAAATACAGGGTGTTTAGAAAAAAATCAGTTTGATGCTCTAAAAACAAGAATAATGAAAGTATTGAGTATAATTTTAAAGCATTGTTGGGGCTATTAAAATTTTTGAGAGACAATCACTGATTTTTAGTGAAAAACCGGTAGGGTTTAGGGCCGGATAAACCGGATTTTTGGCTGGGGTTTCCCAAATTTTAAGGGGGTTTTTGATTGAATTTGAAATTATATTTTTTTCAAAATTTTTTATTTTTCTAAAATATTATTGGGTGTGTAATTTTTTTACAAAAATTCTTATTTCCTTTTTTTAAGTTTTATGTTTAAAGGACGGTCCCCCAAAAAAGGGGACTGAACTATCTTTTTTTTTAGTTTTTATTTAATTTTTTATTCTTTTCATTATTATCTTTGTTTTTCATATAAATATTACTTCAATGTTAGTGAAAAAAAACCCCTTTTGTCGTGAAGAAAAACATTTTTTTCAAATTTTCTTGGCAAAAAAACCCCCTTTCTAAAAATTTATCATTTATAAAATGTATGGGTTAAAAAAAAATACGAAAATGCAATTATTATTATTTTAAAGAAAACTAATAAAAATCTTAAAAGGGTATTTTAAGTTTGTTTAAGTTTTTTTATAATTTAAATTTTTAAATTTGAAAAATGGTTTTTCCTTTTGTTTTTTTTGAAACATTATATTCAAAATGCTACCCCTTTCCCCAAATTTATTTTTCCAATCATTCATTTTTTCCCGCGTATTTTTAAAAAAACACGAAAAAATTTGGGATTCTGTGAATTTAATATCATTTAAAAAAAATTTGCAAGAGATTATTTCGTTGATTTTAGCATATATCAAAATTTTTTTTTTTTCCCCCCAAACCATGATATTGAAAATCGATCCCTAAAGTTGCTTAGAACATCCCAAAAATACAAAAATTTCAAGTAAAAAAATTAATATGTACAAAAGGGGGAAAAATTTTTAAAAATTTTAAATTTTTTTCAAAAAATTTAAATTTTTAAAATTTGTGAATAATATGTGAAAAATTTCATCTCGAATAGATTTTTTAATAGAAACATTATATGAAATGCAAAATATAATTTTTTAAAAAATAAATAAAAAAAATTCCAAAGGGACCAAGTCCCCAAGTCGTTTTTTTTATTTGGGAAAAAAGAAAAGGTTTGTTTGAAGAATTTTAAATCACAATGAAAATTTTTCGTTTTCCTATTTTTTTTTACACCTATATTTCAGCTTGAAAAATATAGGTGCGCGTTATACGCCGGATTTTAGGGGTAACCTTTTTTTAATGAGTCCCCTTAAAAAGGGAAATTTAAGGGGAATGATTAATTTTTTTTAAATTAATAAATTCAGACAAACTTTTCCCAAAGGGGTAATTTTTTATATTTTTTAATTCAAAGAGAAATTAGATTGGCTTTTGACTTATTCTTTTTTTTCCCGAATTTTAGAAAGATTTCAGTTGGTCAAAATTCAAATTAGATATGTCTCCAAGAAGCCTGAAAAAAGATTGGAAGAGGATGGTGAAAAAATTTATGGTGAAATTGAAATATTTGATAAGAACAGTATCAACATTACCATTTTTTTTAATACGGTCATTTTAAGGGGAGAAATTAAAAAAAAGTTTTAAAAATTAAGTGCTTGGGACTTCTTCCATTTGGTTTTATTTAAAATTTATAAATTATAGATAAAAAAAACTTGTTTGGGGAGGTTTGTCCGGGATAAAAAACCACGGTATGGTAAGTTTGATTTTTTATTTTTTTTTTATAAAAATAATTGAATTCAAACATTTAATGGGCTCAATTCGTGAAGTCACATGACAAAAAAAAACACGTGTTTTCCATTGAATTCAAAACAAAATTAAAAATAATTTTTCTTGTTGTTCTATTTGTAAAACCTTAGTAAAATTTCTTTCAAATTTGGGAAAAATGTTTTAAAAGTTAGGAAAAAAATTTTAAAAAAAATTTTTTTTTAAATTAAAAAATCATATCTTTGTTTATACTTTAAATAAAATGCATCTTGTCTACATATGTTCTTTTTAAAAAGAAAGTTTCTGCAAAGAGCAAAAAATGGCAACACCGAGCGCGTGAACGGATTACCCGGAAACACCAGATAGTTTTGATCGTGTGACTATGACGTCGCATGAGTTTTTAAATTGATTGACTAGAATCACGTGGCTTTCACTATCATGTGACTATGACGTCACATAAATAAGTAAGGATATGCAAGTATTTTTTTTTAAAAATAACAGAAAATTTTTTAACAATGCTACTACATAAAATTTTCTGCTCATTGTGCATACGCATATGTATGCCATTAAAGATGCATACTTATGTACAGGGACGTCTTAAGATTTCCTGAGGCCCTGCACCTCTAAGCAAAAGTAGGCCCTGGACCCCTACACAAATGTAGGCCCCACCTATGACCCTTAAAAGTAGATAGTACATAGCATAGCATACGTTGTCAAACACTCGTATAAACAATGACCCGAAACAAATAAATGTGCATGATTTACAACCACACACGCCGTATAGACCGACTGCCGCCTATTGACTGAAAGAGTAATGATGATTTATGGTGGTAAGTCTAGGCCTATACATGGACAACGGTCATCACATGTAGCCAGTTGATATATCGTCCGAAATTCCCAGTTTTTTGGAGAATACAACCGGAAATAACATTTGACCGTAGAAATTATTCGAGTCACGATCTTATTAAGGAGGAATCGAGAACGAGACGAGATCCCTAATGGGGCAGAGGCCCTGGGACCAACCCCAATTGGCCCATGCCTGAAGACATCACTGATAGTATTGAAAATTTAGTACAAACAGTAGTGTGTATGTTCTAAAAACACTTTGATGAGACAATATTAATTTGTTGCGTGATTAATTGTCACACAATATTGTGTGAATCACATTCTCTTCAAAGCAGTGATATTATCCCGTATATATCATTAAAAATAGATCTATGATCATAATATGTAGTGGCTGCGGTAATCTTGGGGTCAGAGGGGCCGATGTATGTTAAATAAAATGAAGCTAAAGGGGTTTCTCCGATGGTGTGGAAGAAAGAGAGGGATACCAACCTTAGACGTCGTTCTCCTCGTCACTTGACCATGGTTCAAAATTACGAGGCCCACCCCCAAAAGCCCCGAGTAGCTGAATAGTGCGGGAATAATGAGTTAATATTCACTACCTACTAAATTTTGGGTAGTTTTTCGTTTTCTAAATTTTTCATGATGTTAATCAGTCTAGGCTGGAGACCAAAATAACATGGCAGCCAGAAAGGTACTCAATAATTTGTGTAACGGAGACCTTAAAGGTCGATATTTCCCTGACCCATACAGCTCTTCCAAACACCCAAGAGAAATCGTACTTTCTTGAGATTTTTTTGAAGAATGTGTGTTGTATTGAATCTTCGTGAAGAAACTGTTTTTAATAAAACCCCGGAAATTCCCTTCCTTTTTCTTTTTTCCCTTTTTTTTGGAAATTCGGGACAAAGAAAGCTACTAAAAAAACCCCCCTTGCTTATATCAACGAAAAGAAATGAACATTTAACGATACCAAATAGATAATTAAATTTATACTATTCCCGTTATGAAACCCCTTTTCAGTCTGGGGGGACCAAACGTTACACGAACCCCGGATAGGTAAGGGGGATGCTTTTCTAGTCACTCCCAAATCGACTTCTCCCTTTTTCTTGCCTGCCAGAAAGGAAATAAAAACGTGGAAAAGAAAAAAATTGGGGAATAAGGGCTACACTGACCAAAAAGAAAAAACCGCAAACGCATTAATGATAAAGGTAGGTTAACCAACCCTTAAGAACAAAGGAAAAAAGACAAAGGAAAGTTTTATCCGTGGGATGGATCATTCGCCTATTCTCCAACGATCTACGAAGTAGAATATACCATTCCCGGTGTTCCGTAACCATTTATCATGCGCTTCTTCCGCCTTATCTTGATATCCCCATATAGATGTAATAATCCATCCACTGAAAAAAAGGGGCCCGGTCTTGTCGTAAGGTACATCCTGTCAAAAGCTTTAAGGGAAATTTTTTCCCCCTGGATCCCGCCGATTTTTCCGACCAGAAGAGAGGGTGAGGGGTACCAAAAAAAACCAAAAAAAAAAATCAACGACATCGGAACGTTCCAAAAGTGGTTGGATAGTGTTGTACCATTAAAGGTATGAACCCCCCTGTCCAAAAACCCTTTTTTTTTTTATTCTAAATTTTTTTTAGTTAAGGGAATGGAGATTTTTCACTAAAATTTTAATTTAAGGATTTTCAAAATTTTTTTGGTTCCCATGGCGATACTATGAAAAAAAAGATTTTATGCTCAAAAAATTTCTAAAAAACTATCCATTTAATTTCTAAGAAAAAAAATTTTTGATTTTAAAAAGTACCCTGTAAAAAAAATTTAATAATGCATGAAATTTGATTTACAAGTTATCAAAAACCCAAATATAACAAAAGTTGGTTTGGGTTTTTGATAAATATTGGATTGTACAATACTACTTTTTTGAATGCTTTTGAAAATTATTGAAAAGTATAAATTCTGAGTTCAATTATTTTAAAAAAATAAGTATTGCTTTGATTCAAAAATGCATACCAACTTTGTTACGTGTTACATTAGCAATAGTTAAAAAATTCAAAGCATTAGGCACAATAGAAAAAGCCTTAGCATTTAAAAATGAAGACAAACTAGTTATTTTATCTTTCTGAGATAAGTCCATTTAAAGTTTTGATTTGCCATAGGAATGTGAATAAAAACCAAAATAAAAGCTTTAATAATTCTGTGTTTTTTAATTTTAGAGCTTTCACATTTTGTGAGGTTAAAGAAATATATATAAAAAAGAAATTTAGGGCTAAAAAAAAGTTAGATTTGATTTTTTGACCGATTTTTGTCAATTGAATCGTATCGTGTCCCCTTAACAGTCTTAAATGTTTTTTTTTCTTTGTTCTTCAAAATGTCCTATTAAAATATATTAAAGATTTTTGGTGTTTGTATGAACCTCATTTTATGTTTATCTAGGAGGAAAACACATCAAATATTTGTTTTGTGTTTGAATTAATTTATCATTGCGTTATTCTTTCTTTTAATATTACTTTATTTTGTTTAACTGAAAAGTCTTTGTGGGACCCAGTGTAAATTTTTTACTCTTGGGTTTTTTGATAAATTTCGTGGCGTATCGTTTTCGGAAGCCATGTATATGGAAAATAACCGATATTCTTTGTTCCTCGTATGCAACTATGGTCCAGCGTAAGAAAAAAAAAATTTTATTTTTGAGATTAACGAATACCTTTTTTCAGTAATTCTAGATTCAATTTCTCTAAAGGAGATGCAAGTCAATGGGCCAAATTCATAATAGTCACTTTATAAATGCGATCCTGTGTTCTCCATTGAATTCAAAACTGACATTAGACTTGTACTTATTATTCTATTTGTAAAATTTAGGTAAAATTTCAAATTTGATAGGGAGAAAAGGATGTTCAAGCAGTAAGATTCTTAAAAATAGTTTTTAAAAAATTAAAAAAAAATCCCCCATTTTTACAATTCCCCCTTTTTTTAACCTCATTTTATGTTAAATTCTTGACAAAATATGGTTTTTAAAAAAAAAGTTTCTAAGGGGGGGGAAAATTTGGGGGGAAAACAAGAAAACCCCAATGAATTTGAGTGGATGGGAAACACGTGACGGGCTTTTTATTATTTGACGGGCCCCCCCCAAAAGGAAAAAATTTAACCCCCCCCGGTTTTTCCAGATCATGAAACCCCTAAAAATCGCTTTTTTTATTTTAGAGTTTTAATTTCGTAAATAGAAAAATGTTAAGCCCCGTTTTATTTATTTTTAAATTTTAATTTTTTGGGAAAATTTGAAAAAAAGAAAATTTTCGTAAAAAACGTTCATTAATCTACTTTTAGTCAAGTGTACAATGTAAATAATTCTTTATAAATATATATCGGGGTTTCGGGAAAGAAATAAAGGGAAAGGGAAAAAAGGTAAGTTTGATTGATGAGAGAAGGTAAAAAATATAAGGATCTTGTTACGGCATCTCAAAGACAAGTGGAATAACGGAAAAATTTTAGGACCCCCCCCTTTTGCAAAAGTCAGGTTTTGGTTGCCACCCATTTTAAAAGGGAAATTAAAAAATCCAAAGTTCGGGCCCCCCCTTGGCCCCCTTTTTCCCCATCCGTGAGGGGGGTTAGGGTGTTTTGTTACCCCCTTTGGAAAAAAGATGTGTTTACCGATTTTTTCCCCCAAAACGGGGGAAAGCTTGATAAAAAAGAGGATCAATCTCCGGGGTATTTTGGGAGCCATAAGCCCATGTTTCCCGGGGGGAATTTTCCAAAATTTTAAAATTTTTTTCGGGATTAACAGAAATTTTAAGAGCTTCGCAATGAGAACAGTAAAAAAGACTATAATTATGGGGGAGCCGCAGTGCCTTATGGTTGTGGTCATGACCCGTGACTGACGTGTCATGAGTTCGAGCCCTTAATGCCACTGAATCCCGGCGTAGAGGGCTGACCCACGTTAAATTCCATCGAGGATAAAACCCCCCCCCGGCGTGGGGGGATAGTTTGGGAAGAAGGGAGTGCCAGTTGGTATCTTTTCGAACCCCATTTAACCGAGATTAAAAAATTAAAAGAGGTTTTTTTCGCCAATAGCCCTTGTCGCAAAAAATCAGTCTTTTGCAAAAATCAAAGTCAAAAGTGTTCTATAACCCCTTATCATGAAAAAAAAGAAAATTTCCTTTATTTTTTCTTTTTTAGGGAAATTTTAAAAATTTCCATCGGGTTCCAAGAAGTTTAGAAACAACGTCCAAAAAAGAAATATAGTTATCGAAGAAGAAAAATATTTTTTTCCCCATTTAAATGGACGAAAACTGAAACCAACGAATAGATTGAAATAAGATGAAAAAAATCTAAAAACACATTTAACACTTAAAATTACAATTAAATTTTCCCGAGACATCTTTGCTAACAGAATACAAAATCAAAAAAAAAGATATAGTTTTCACGCGCATGCGGGGATTCAGTTTTTAAAGTTTTGGTGGTGGGGAGAGTGTTTCCAACACAACAGCCCCTCGCATTGTTTTATATGGCGCGCGTTTCCCATAAACTCTCCCCTCACTAACATGACATTAGCAAAAAAAATTTATTTAAATTTTTTGAGAAAAAAAAATGTAAAAAATTAATAAAATTTTTTTAGTTTATAAATAAAATAAAAACAAAACAAAATTTTAATTTCAGGGGAAATTTGGAAGGGGATAAAGAAATGTACAAAAAAGGGAAAAGGTCATGCTAAAAAATTCCTTTGAAAAAAAAAAGTTGGGGAAATTCTTTGGGGAAAACAGAAAGTCACTTTAAGTAAAAAGGGGATTTTGGGGGTTTGTTTGACTTTTGTTTTTTAATTATCCTTTTGTAAGGTAAATTAAAAAATGAATGTTTTAAACGAGTAAAAGGTTTTTATGTGGTTAAACTGTTTAAAATGTAAGAAATCTTTTTTTGAATGTCCTAGAAAATTTTAGGTTTTTTTTAACAGGAAAAAATTTTGGCCCCCACACAAAAGGGACAAACCAAAAAGTTTACACAAAAAATAAAACGAAGAAATAGAAATTGCTGTCACAATAACGCATTTGGGGAAAAGAAAACGAAATCGTTGTCAAAAACTTCCCCAAAAAACCCAAATTTTTTCTTCTCAGATAATCACCCTACAATTTTTTTTATTGGTTTTCCCCATATTTTTTTTACCCCAAAATTTGATCAGATGGGAACGTTTTCCAAAAAAAATTGGCCCCCAAGATTAATTTTTTTACCTTTGCCCTTATTTTAATGTGCTATAAAAGAATACATATCCTCTTACCTTTCAAACTGGCTTTTTTTGGCCTAAACCGTTCAGTAGAGAAACACTTCCCCAAAATTAAAAATTTTTGTTACTTTTAAAGACACCGCTTTTTAACCCGGGGTATACGTTCCATCAAAGTAGAGCGTAATACGAAAAAGGAAAAATTTTTAAAGAGGGGGTTTTCCCCCATCATGTAAATAATGTGGTTAGGGGAAAATAGGTGAAAATTGGTCAGGTATTTTACCATTAAATTTAGTATGTTTTTATAAAAATAAAAAAAAAAATTTATTCCCTTTTCAAAATTTTAGAAATATAAGAAACGAATATACATATAAAAAAAAATAAAATTTAAAATCTTGTTTTTTAAGGCAAAAGGTTCAATTTTATCGTCAGTCCTATAAGAAAGTCTTTTTTTTTCCATTTTTCATTTTATTATTTCTTGGGAAAGGGAATTTAAAAGGGAGTTCCCATGATAGTATTTTTTTTTTTTTATTCTTAAGAAAAGGTCCTTATAGGTTTTAAGTTGTCAAATTTTAATGCAGAACCAGTTTGAAATTACGTCTTTACCAGATCCAATCTTTTTAATCACTTGGATTTTTAGTTTCAAAGGGAAAAAAAGCTTTTTTTTTGGGGTTCTATTTTTGTGTTTTTTTTTTTATCACCCAATGAAAACCTAAAAATCATAGTATTTTGGTCACTTTTAGAAATTTTGTTATATTACATTTAAATTTTTTACTTAAATAACGTAAAAAATGTTGGAAAAAGGGTAAAAAAAAATTTTTGTAAAAACCAAGGGTAGAAGAAACACAGATAAACTGCTTCGGGTATCGGGAAAATTTTAAAGCTTGTGAATTTCGGGGGAATTCCCCAATTTTTAAAAAAAAAAAGAGCGTTAAACCCAAAAAAGCGGTAAGCGAAACAGGCCCCCTTTAAATGGGTCTTTTTCTTATATATATATAATGAAAAGAATGATGATTTGTAGTAAATAAACCCAACAAATCAGGGTGGAGATAAAATTTTAAAAAGCCACAATATGAGACCCATTAAACGAATACGAAAAATTAAAAGACAATTATTACATCTTTTAAAGCCAAACACAGACCTAGAGTTTTAAAAGTAAGATTAAGCATGTTTTATAAGATCCAAACTTTCCCTTTCGCAGAAAAAATTTTTAAAGAATTAGTACTATAAAAAATAATGAACCAATAAAATAATACAAAAAAAAACACATGCCTTTAAATTTCCCCAAAAATTCGAAATAAACAAAAAGATTATACCCAAAAAAAAAGGAATTTTAAAAATACCGTATAAAAATCAATTTAAGAAAAAAAGAGCGCGGGGAGAAAGAAATTCAAAAAAATACTTAAAAAATATCCAAAAAGTAAAATTAGAAACGGGGAAAAAAATTAACTAAAAGAACTGAAGGGAAAATTTTATGGAACTGGAAATTGTAATGATAATATTAACCCGGATTACTATCTGGTTTATGGCGTTATCTGTAAATATTGTAAAGTTTTTATAAAAAAATTCAAATAGAATTAAAAAAAAGAAACTGTGGAACTATATAAAAATTAAGTGAAAAAAGTAAACGAAAGGATATATACTCTCCAGAAAGTGGCCCAATTATTTGGGGCTACTGGGTACTTTTTTTTGGAGATTGCTATAATTTCCATAATTGCCTCAGAGGGGGAAATTTAAAAGACAAGAGATGAAGAAAAAGGCCAAAAGTGGTTTTTGAGAAGAAATACGGGGAAAAACGTGATTTAGCTTTTATTTTTAACGCGGGGAAAGATTTAGATGCTCCAAAGGTTTTTAAAAATCCCGCAAAACGGCTGGTTTTGAAGGGCCCCAGAGCAGGTTATTAAAGTTTTCAGAGAGGAATCCAAGCAGAAATCCGGGGCTTTAATGAAGGCTTTTTGGACATCACAAGCTACTGAAAAATTTTGCGCAGAGGGAGAATTGCAAAAAGATCCAGTCAAAAAAGTATTTCAAAACAAAATTTTAAACAAGGGGAACTAAAACGCCTTTTTAAAAGAACCGGGGCCACATTGATAGGAGGGTTTTGGTCCCCCAACGCCATTCTGGAAAAACCCCTACCGTTGGCCCTTTTAAGAATACATTTCGCAGTTCGCAAAGGAGCACGAGGATGACAAAAAGGGCCGTGGATGACCGGAAAAAAAATTTGTTCCGATGAATCACATTTCCAACTGCCCCATGAGATGACAGGGTGCGAATATGGAGAAAACAGAACAAGTTTGAACCCCATCTGCCTTGCCACAAACTCTTCAAGGTTTGAAGGCAGCATTATTGTATGGAAGTGACGTAACGTACACCCAGCAGCCCCGCAGTGGGGAGAGGTCCCAAGTGCTGATTATGCAAATACGTATTTAGCCACTTTTATAAAAAAATTTAAAATCAAAATCTGATTTTGCAGGGGGCCCCTAATATTCTCCGTTACGCCACTATATGGGAGATATTTTTTTGACATTGCATGGGTCCTTTTGAGTCATGTAGAAGAATGTCTGAATGCCCAAGGGTATTTGGCTGTCGCAAATAAGTACACCCTTTTGTATCCCAAAAAAGTACCCTGCCTGAGATGAATGCATTCAGCAGATTAATTCTCTCTGTCATACAGCTGACATTGTTCCTGATGGTTCAAAGAGCATGACAGAAACATCATCTTTCATTTCTGGCCTGCACAATAACCAGATCTCAATCCAATTAAGAACCTGAGATAAAATTAAACCTGGCATCTGACAGCTGGATCCAGTATCATTTAATATTAAGGTATTGGAAAGTGCAATTTAAAGGATATGGTTCTCAAATTCCTCATACCACCTACCATCAACTCATAAAGTTTATGCCAAGGAGAATCTGTGCAGTATTAAGGGTAAAAGGAAGCCCAATATCGCATGGAAGGGATGGTCATAATAAAGTGTACTCATGTATGAATCACACTGATGTGAATCACTCATCAATTAGTGTACATATATATGAAGAGAAAGTGAAACAAAGAGAGGGAGAGAAGGGGTGAGAGAGGCAAGAAGATTTCGAAAAAAATAAAAAACAAACAATATACAAATTCATAACTTCACACGTTTCCAATTATTTTAAAGTACTGTTAAATACATGTATATAAATTTTATGCTATAACTACCGCCAAATCCGACGTATAATACGTACTTTTAATACAAAAAAGATCGAAACTTACGAGTACGTGTTACACGCCAGATATAAAAATGTTAGCTTTACGAATAAAGAAAAGATGAGCGTAAGAAATTAGATTTCTATATATATCTAAATACTGTAATTCTATATATATCTAAATCCTGTAAATACTAAAAGAAATATACCTTATAAACATTCAATTTTTCTCAACCTCAAACATTTTCTCCTCCCGATCTTTTTGGGGGCTTAGGGTTATAGTTTTAGAAGTATACCATTGTTCAAAAGCTTAAGATAATACTTTTGATAAATTACTTCAAAAGGTAAGAGCATTGAATATGTACATTTTCAGATTTATTTATTTAAAAGGGGGCTTGCTTTATACGGCGAATATGCCTAAAAGTTCAAAAAAATTAAGTATGAAAGTATAAGTGTGCGTTAAGCGCTGGTGATCGTAATATGTCGAAATATGAGGTATTTAAATAGAGCTTCTAATATAGCCTACTTAGTAGAGCTTCTTATATAAAAATAGTATAATTTATGTACATTGCTTAAATGTTTTTAACTACTATTCTGAATTAATAATTTTATTTTATCTTTACAGAAGTGCTTGATGTAAATACTTTTCAAATATAAAGCCTTTTCTTCAGATTAAAACTTTGTGCTTGAAATCATTTTTGTGTCAAGATGAAATGTCTGGTTTAAACATAAGTTAACAATCTAGCGAAGTTTTTGAGACCAATTATACATCGGAATTCTCATTAAAATATGAGAAAATACTTCCTTTTAAATATAATTGTTATCTGTAGTCTATTAAATGATGTATATTGAGAATAAATGTTCTATTCTTCTCAGTTTGTCTTTCTTTTAAATGTTGTTATGCTGATCGGGATTCATGGATTTTATGCTGTTAGTTCCTAAGAACAAAACAGTTCCTTAATAACGATGAAATTATTGTAGTAGAAAAACAGTCCTTAAAATGCAGGATTCAGCATAAAAATTTCTCAATAAATTCAAGAAGGCTCTCGATCTTCCTCCAACACTGAGACACAACTATCAGCGTCTAGAAATACAGGCACGTAAAGTAAAAGTTTATCCACACACACACACACACACAAGCAACCACTCGCTAGTGAACTCTTCTACGGCTGAAGTAAAACTGATCCAGTTTCCGCAAGCGACTGCTATTTATAGTCTGCGCGGCTCCCTTCCAGTGCTTTCTCGAAAAATCCGCTTTCGTCACAGATTATGGTGTTATGAGATTTCTCCAGTAATTTCCAGGCCGCGGTAGCCGAGTGGTATAGGTATCGGATCGTGGCATGCCTTGTCACGAGTTCGAGCCCAGTACCACTAAAGACCCGCCGTGTAGGGCAGCGATGCACGTTAAATCTGTCGAGAGCTGAAAAGTCCTCCCGTTGGGTGGTGTGGTAGTTGAGAGGGGTGCCAGCTCAGGTGTCGTCCACGTCACTTGACCATGGTTCAAAATTACGTGGTCCGTCGCCAAAAGCCCTCATGTAGCTGAACAGTGCGACGTTAATATTCAATCAATCAATCAACCAGTAATTTCCGGAAGCATCCATATGGTTGCCAAAAATGATGCCAACTTGGCTATATCGCCACTATTTCACCAAGTTTCTTTTGAAACACCATTATAATGTGAGGTATGGAATGTTTGCGAATATTGCAATTTTAATCATTAAAAAATACACAATAGAAAGTAATATTAACGTATTAAATATCCAGATGTAAATTATTTGCACTACCTTAAGATTAAGTTAAGTATTAATTACACAAAATTCGTAGCAATATTTTGGTTACAGTTACAAGTTTTGTGGGATATGGAGCAACATAAGTTATTATCCCCAATCGATAATTACAAAAGTTATTTATTTAATTATTCTGATATTATCTCACTGTGAATAAAATTAAATTCGTGAAATCTTGTTGAATAAACGAAACGTAAGTACATGCTTCTGATTATTTGCGTGGTGAAAAAGAATCGCTATTCATGTATTGAAATATATTTATAAGAACAAAATAAAACCTTTTTTTAATTATTTTTTTTACTAAAAATGCAATTTTATTTTTAAATACAATTTTTTAAAATAAAAAAAAAATTCATTTAAGAAACTTTTATTTAAATTATTCGTTTCTACAACACATCTTACTAATTTGCCTACAGTTTTCTTTAATAAAATCGTGATCAAATGGTGGGAATATTCTGTCTCCATTTTTTCTCCCTCATCCTTCAGAGAGGAATGCCATCAATATTATCCGATTTAGTGACAAGAGCACAGATGATTTCCCTGTTATTTGCTATACTGATGGCAGTAAAATTGATGGAAGAGTTGGTTTCGCATTTGTTGTGTTCAGGAGGGGTGTTGAATCCAAGAACTTTCAATTTAGAATTCGTGATGAATGTCCAGTTATTGTAGCTGAACTTTGATGCTTAAACTTCGCCGTTAAATGGATCACTGAACAAAATAGTGTCATCTCAGAATATCCCATCTGTACTGACTCTCTTTCCTTCTTTGATTATCTTAAATGTATTTCTTCATCTAATAACATAATCGTCGAGATCCAAAAGCAACTTAAAAGCCTAAAAGATAAAAACTGCTCAATAGATTTTACATTTGTTCGCAGACACACGGGCGTTCTTGGGAATGAGCGAGCCGATTGGCTTGCAAAGGCTGCAACCAAGCGCAAAATTGACATTGATGTTAATATTCCTAAATCGTTTTACAAGAGGATCACGAAAGAAAGAATGGTGAAGTCTTGGAACCAAGAATATCTCATTTCTAATAAAGGGAGCATAACAAAAGAAAATTTTTCCAACCATTAATAAGAGACTGTCATGCCATCTTTTTTACACTAACTACAAAATAACCCATTTTCCACTGGTCATGGTAATTTCAAAAGCTACTTGAACAAATTTAATTTAGTTCCGTCATCTTCCCTGTGATTGTAATATTGGAGGCGAGGAAAATGTAGAACATGTGTCCTTCTTGTTCCAAGTTTCCCAGAGAAAGAAAGATCCAAGACTGGCTTTCAAGGACTTAATATAAATTGGCCTCCGAATTTTCACCCAACTTCTTTCTACCAGAAATGCTTTCAAAAAATTTCTATGAATTTGTAAATTTTTTGTATTTCTTCTTAAACTCAATATTTTTTTTTTTTGTTTCCCGAATGTGTGTTTAATACTTACTTCTGTAAGCCCCGTGTGATACTTTGTGGTGCACGGGGATTTTGTAATTGTTTTCTATAAAAAAAAAAGAAAAAAATGTTGGGATAAGATATGACTGAAAATAAAGCCCTTTTTTTATGCCATAATTTTTTAGTTGACAAAAATTTTTAAAAACCAAAAAAATATCTTACAAACCCCTGCTGTAAAAACAAATAATTGTGTCAAAAATATCGGAGTCAATGAACTGTTAACGGCGACCGTGAGCTCTGAGCGAGAAGTGAGTGAATAGGAGTTATATTAACGTTGCTTTATAAATTAACACGAGGGCTGATGGACCTCATAATTTGAAGTTTCAAGTGACGAGGACGACACCTAACTGAAACCCCTACTCCAAATTACCACACCATGCCAACGGGAGGACTTTGAGCTCTACAGATTTAACGGGCATCTGGCTGTGCACGAGAAACCCCCAAAGGAAATTTTCAGTCGGTAATTCTAAACCAGATATCACAGTGTATGTTACGGAGATCGCTTATCCACTCGTTCAGTGGCATACACAAGAGTAGGGCTTCGAGATTAACCCTTTAACTGCCAAGTTATTTTGATGATTTGGGTACACAAATTGTCAAATTGTCCTTTTTCAAACCAAAGAACTTATAACCTCTAACCTTTGAAGTCTTCAGTCATGTGCTGCCATCTATTGAATTGAGCGCACATTAACTTTTCCCGAGAATCAGTCGGGTTTGACAAAGAGATGAAGCCGAAATAAACGTCTCCCGATATATATTCGGGTAAAACAATACGATGCACTCAAAATTACCCCGAGTATTACTCGGCGTGACATTTTCGAACAAGTGCTGTGCCCCGAGATTATCTCGGCATAGCAGTTAAAAGGTTAAGCCTCCCAGCGATGTAACGTCATTCCCTGCAACCCCCACATTGCGGGAGGGGGTGGATTCTAGTGGGCCCAAAGCCTGACTGACGCCAAGGACGTATTCAACCAGGCTATTAAATATTAAGGTCAAAACATAACTGAGAGGTGGGGGCTAATACTTTCCTTTACGTCACTGGCCCCCATATTGATCAGTAGATTATTAATTTTTAGCAGAGAAATTATGCCTAGGGGCTTTCCTTTACATGTTTTTTAGATTATATCCTCAGTGATTGTCTTCCGATGGATCGGTTTGTAGCTCTAAACCCTCTTCGGGTGAGCTCGGTTCCCTTGGGCATTCCTCCTCCTCTTTCTTCTATAAAAGAGGTCTGTGTATGCTACTGCATACGTTGTTTTATAATATCCTCGAAAACACCCGTTATCCGAGAGTAAATTTCCAAACAAATAGTGTTATTTTAAAGAAATTCAAAACTTTTAAATATTTTCAAAGTGCTTCCAGCAACTTTTCTGGGAAAGTTTTTTTTTAAGGGACGATTTGCGAACCATGATTTTAAAAAGCGCATAAATGGATCATTTTCAAGATATTTAGTGTCACTTAGATTAAAAAAACATGTATAAAATTGTTTTTATATATAAGGGTATTTTTAAAAATTTTTTAAATAATATTTTGCCAAAATTAACTTAGAAATTTTTTCAAAAAAGCTCCCTTTGTGAAAATGCTCTTTATAAAATATTTTGCCTGTATATAGCTCAGACCTCTACAGAGGCCCCAACTAGAATTTTGAAAGTTCACATTTTTTTTCAGAGTACCACCCATTAAAATAATTATTGGCGTTTTTTCTTTTAAAAATTTCTCCCCTCTGTTGTCGTAAAATATGAAAAAACCCACTTCTAAGTTATATATTTCAAAAATTCTAGTTGAGCCTCTGTAGAGATTATTATAATAGAAACATTTTTCACAAAAGGAGAACATTTTGAAAAAAGATTATTCTAAGTTAATTTTTTGCCAAAATATTGTATTTAAATAATTTTTTTTGTCAAAATGTCCTTAAAAATATTTTATACATGTATTCTAATCTAAGTGTCATCAAATATGAAAATTATCCATTTATGCGCTTTTGCAAAATCACGGTTCCGAACGTAGTCGGATACCTTAAGGCAGGCCTCCTCAACCTTTCTATCTCCGCGGACCGGTCAACGTTTGATAATTTTACCGCGGCCCACTGAAGGTGGGGACGTTGATTGTTTATATTTTAGACTGTTTTTATTTAATAATTTTAGTTTAATTGTATTTAAATGGGCCTTCAGAATAAAATACAGTTACACCAAGAAATTAATTTTAAGTTATTTAGCATGGTGTATAAAATGATTACCATAAAACCGTAGTGAAATACATCACAGTATATAAAATGAAAATAATTTAATATTCCCTGTGCGGACCGCCACTATTTGGTCCACGGACCAGTACCGGTCCGCGGACCGGGGTTGCGGATCACTGCTTTAAGGCACCAACATCATATTGGTATTGCAATACAAAAATCCACACCACGCGAGCGTACAGCCATTTATCTGACTAACTTACAAGGCTAATGATACAGAAAGTTTAAATTTGAGCTGCATCTTGTTTTCTACAATCAGTTTTTGATCCATTTGTTTTATCAGTATAATGTTTAAAATCTTAATTATTACGGACTTTCAAATTAGACGGAGAATAAAATAAAAAATCTCGGAAATTGATAACTTTGAAGGAAATAACAAAATTAACAGAAATAACGAATGGCATTATTAAAAGGGAAAAAAAATACTCATCACGCTCGCGATTCGAAGAAATCATCAATGCAAAACAATTTTAAAGATAACAAGTTATTTCATCAATTCTCACCAATACTAATGATTCTCGCAATTTCACTCACACCACGTCACTAAAAGAAATGGTGGAATGAATCACAGGAGAAAAAAACAAATTAATAACCCGAAGCGTAGTGTGATATATCACGAATTCACTGAAACGTGGATTTTAAATTTTTGTTCAGTAAAAGAAACAAAAAAAACAATTGTTTTTCATAGAAATGTTTAATTTTTTGATGATCTATATTGTTTTGATGCAACAATTACGATATAAACTTTTTATATTAATTTTGAACGGAAAATTAAGTTAGAGAATTTTAAAATTTCTTTTTTGCACATTTAAAGTATTTGAATACGTTTAAAAAAGCACATAAATAGATAATTTTCGTGATATTTAGTGTCACTTAGATTAGAATACATGTATAAAATTGTTTTATGGACATTATGACAAAAAACACACACACAAATATTATTTAAATACAATATTTTGGCAAAAAATTAACTTAGAATAACCTTTATTCAAAAAGCTCTCCTTTTATAAAAAATGCTTCTGTAATAATAATATTTTGCTTCTATAAAGTAAAGACTTCTCCAGAGAGTCTGAACTAAGAGTTTTGAAAATTTCACATTATTTTTAGAGTTTTGACTACCACCAATTGAAATAGTTATCGGAGTTTTTTTCTTAAAATTTCTCCCCTTTGTTGTGTGTGCAGTAAAATATGGATAAATCCACTTCTAAGTGATGTATTTGAAAAATTCTAATTCAGCCTCTGTACAGAAGTCCGAGCTATATACAAGCAAATTACTATTATAATAGAAGCCTTTTTCATAAAAGAAGAATGTTTTAAAAATTGGTCATTCTATGTTCCTTTTTTGTCAAAATATTGTATTTAAATAATTTTTTTATTGTAATAATATTCTTAAAACAATTTTATATACGTTTTATAATCTAAAGGACACTAAATATCATATATATTATCCATTTATACGCTTTTGCAAAATCATGGTTCCGTACGTAGTCGGACACCTTAATGTAATTAAGATAAATTTCCATCTTGAATGCAGTATTGGACATATATTTGCAAAGTGTATAGCTCCGTCAAGATCTAATCTCCTATCATTGATTTTTGAGAGCCTATGGCCGCGGTAGCCTACTAGTGATCAAGGAAACGGACTCGTGCCTGGCATGTCATGCGTTCGAGCCGAGTACCGCTGAAGACCCACCGTGTAGGGGAGCGATGCACATTGAAATTTTCGAGAGCTCAAACATCCTCCCGTTGGTGTAGTGTGGTAGTTAGGAAAGGGGTTGCAGCTCAGGTGTCGTCCTCGTCAATTGACCATGGCTCAAATTTACTAGGCCAGTCACCAAAAGCTTTCGTGTAGCTGAAGAGTGCGACGTTAATATTCACTCACTTTTTGAGAGTCTATAAAAACTTCTTCCGTTATCCATTAGTGTAATGTTATATTAAATTTAAAAGGGGAGACATTTATTTAATAAGAAATTATGTGTTTTTTAGGAAAATTAAAATGTTAAGAAACATAAAAAAATTTTTTTAAGAATTTCCCTACTTGATCAACAAAGAAAAATTTTTTTAGCTACTTTATTCCAGTTACAATAATAAAATATGTATATATTTTTGACAGATTCACGATCTTAAGTGGTAATTCATTTTATTCATTATCATTAAAGAATCTAATTGTCATCCAAAAAATCGTCTATAAATTTCAGTTCAACGGGAATGTTTTAAACGTGAAAAAATCTTTTAAAGTTTTGACGGTCGCCAAAAGGGTCACTAAGTCGCCAAAAATGCCAACGTGGCTGATTTTGAATTTTAAAAAATTTAAATTTTTCATTAATTAGTTTTTATTAATAAAATTCAATTATTGTATTATCATCCAAAATAATCCTGTATATAAAATTTCAGCTCAATTGAGCGTTTTAAAACGTATTTTATCAAAGATTGAAAATTCAACCAAGATAAATAAATTAATATATAGAGAGTGTGAGCTAACAGTAGGAATTGAATAAAAGGAGGAAACATTTGTACAATTATAACATGCCAATAATGTCATTAGTTGATATGTTTTAATATTTGGATAGTTTCTAACCGTTGAAAAGAATCACTTTTCACAAACAAATTCACTTGTTTCTTTCTTCTAAAAAGAATTAATTGATTGATGTATAAGCAGCGTTGATTCTTCCATTATTTTCTCTTATACTTTTACATCCATTATAATGCTCCTATCTAAGACATGAATCATTAAACATACTTTATTTTGACAAGCTTGTTTGAAATTTTGTGTCTTGTTCTCTTACTGCTTAGCTACGACGCCTCAAGAGACGCACATCAGTTTTAATTATTGACATTCTGAACTATTTTTGGCGAAGTTTAGCCCTATGTCTTCAATGGGCTCAATTCGTGTGATGTCATAGTCACATGACAGTGAAAAACCACGGATTCTAGCCAATTAAGCCATGATTCTAGCCAAAACTCATTTGACGTCATAGTCACACGATAAAACTATCCCAGTGTTTCCAGCCCAATCCGTTCAGCGCTCCAGGTTTCCCAGTTTTGCTCTTTGCAGAAACTTCTTTAAAAAGTACAAAGTATACAAAATGCCTTTTATTTAAAAAATATAAGTAAAAATACAATTTTTAATTTTAGAAATCTTTTGAAGAAATTGTTTTTCCAACATTTAAACATCTTTTTCCCAAATATGAAATTTGAAATTTTATCTGATTTTACAAATAGAAACAACAAGTACATTTAGTTTAATGTTTGTTTTGAATTCAATTTGGAGCAAGTGTTTGTTTTTATCATGTGACCTCATGAATTGAGCCCATCCTCTCAGTTTTTAATCACTGTGTCATTACCTTACTGTGTTTCATTTCTTGAGGGGGATGGGGGAAAATAAATGCTTTGTTCATAATGTGTCAAAATGACAAAAGAAATGATGCTTACATTTTTTTTTTAAAACCCAATCAAAGGAACCAAAAGTGTGGTCCGTGGACCATACGGTCCGGAAAATTTTTGGCCCCAAAATTGAGAAATACTCACTTTTCCAAGTTAAGATGATTTAAATTTTTCAGATCCAATTTTTTAATAAATATATTTATAAAATTTCCCCAAAACCTATTAGTGGTCCGTGAGATTTAAAATTTTAATTTATGGTCCGAGGTCAGGTTTGGCGATGTGTTGGGAAACTAAGGGAAACACATGGCTGAGTGGTAGGTCCGGGGTTCAAATCCCGGGCTGGACAAGGTCGAGTCAGCCTTTCATCTCTTCAGAGGGTCGATAAACGAGTACCAAGCTTGTGCTTGGAAAATAAACACTGGGGATTTCACGCCAGACTTACCACCTGACCGTGACATCTGCTCATGCACCTCAGCGCCCAATGGTCACGTATACTGAGAGGGGCACAGTAGGCCTTGGCCCTCATAGGCTGTTGCGCCACTGAGTTTAGTTTATAACATAACGTGTACTGGGTCGATTCAATTTTAATTTTCACTAACGTCACGTTCTGAAGTTACAAGAGAGTTACTGACAACATTCCCGTACTCGAATCTACGGTCAAATAACGAGGGAGACATCTTAGTTAAGTCCCCTTTGTAACAACTCAGGTTGTTGTGCCTCGGGAGCTCGAGCAACGATCAGTCATAGCAACTTTTAAACACAATTTTATTTACTACTTCACTTAATCAACCAACACAACTAAAGGCAGGAAATGCACTCAATAATACCGGAAGAGCGATCGCATAGGCTTAATCCTACTAACATGTAATTAAAATTACTTAACTGAATCCTGGAGCGCTCTTGACTTTTACGCTTGAATCCTCTGTAAATATCTTGCTTAAAAAATACGACCTCCAGTCGTAAGCTTGATCACAATTTAATCAACTTTTAATCGCCACCTATCAACCCTCCTCACGTACACTAACGCCCACGTTTAAATAGAAGAACTCATTTTAATAAATCTCGTCTTCTTCGCCAAGGAAAGTTTTCAATAGAACTTACAGTTAAAAGAACAATTTTATCCAAAAGGACTAGTAGAAGCTTTGTGGATAGACCCGTCACAACCTCAAACTTCCCACTACGCCAATGCGACAGATTTAATGTACATTAGCCCCTCTTACACGGTGGATTTATGCCAAGACTCGAACTAGTCCAATAGCATTCAGGACTCGAACCCACGACTTGAGAATGCCGACCAAGAGTTCATGACCGTAATGCCTCGGCTATCTCGATTACAATATGTACAGGGTATCTCCAACTTAGTTCAGTTGTGACTTAACTGATTGTGAGTCAGATTTATATTTTTTCTACACTCTATTTCATGTAATTATGCATAAATTACAAAAATTTAATCTGCTTATGTATAATTATTATACAATACATAATGTTAGAAATACATCTACTCTACTCTACGTATTGCACCAGTTTCGAGAACTTGTTGAACCTACCACAATATAGTTATCATAAGTTATTTACTATTTTTACTTATTTTTTCCAGGTTGTAAGTTGAAAAAGAGGTTCAGCTTCAAAATAAATATTTTAATAGTTAAATTTTTCCTCAGACACACTTGAAAGTTCAATTGTTTGTGAAGTCATATTCATCGACGGGAAAGGTTTCTTAATGCGTAATTCATTCATGTAAGAAATCATTACTGAACCATTATATCAAATTTCTAATTTTTTTGATATTTAAAAACAAGTAACGTAATGGAATTATGTCAAATTCGTTGCTGATAAGATGTTGAAATGCAAGGATGCAGTAACAAAAAAATTCAAATTTTCAACAATTACCTAGACTCCTTGATCATTAGAATAACTACTATCTAAGCACAGTTATCTGTCTCACAGATTTATTTTATTTGATCAAATGTTGAAACATGCTGTTTGAATTTTATTATAAAATCTTTAAAAAAATTTGAAAATAAATATCGAGTTTAATTATTTCTTTTAACCAGGAAGAACTTTAAGGTATCCGACTACATTCGGAACCGTAATGTTGCAAAAGCGCATAAATGGATAATTTTCATGATATTTAGTGTCACTTAGATTAGAATCATGTATAAAATTGTTTTAAGGACATTTTGACAAAAGAAATTATTTAAATACAATATTTTGGCAAAAAATTAACATAGAATAATATTTTTTTCAAAATGTTCTCCTTTTGTGAAAAATGCTTCCATCATAATAATATTTTGCCTGTATATAGCTCCTAGACATCTGTACAGAGGCTCTCACCCTGAATTTTTGAAACATATAACTTAGAAGTGGTTTATCCATATTTTACGACAACAGAGGGGAGTACTTAAGAAAAACGCTAATAATTATTTCCAATTGGTGGTAACTTGAAAATAATGTGTGAATTTTTCAAAAATTCTAAAGGTTTCCCAAAGCGTCTGAGATTTTTTTTTTAAGATTTATTTATATATTTTAAGGAAAAATCCTAAATTGAAAGCAGAAAAAATTTATTATTATTAAAATGGGAAAATTTGGTAAAAATGTACACAAAAAATTACATAAACGGGGCCCGCTCTGTACAAAACTTTTATGAACAAATTCTCAATTTTTCAATTTTGATGTATTACTTTGTTATTCATGTTTGAAATGACCTTCAGGATAAGAGATATTTTAATTTTTACAAAAAAATAGAACACTTTATCTTAGTGATTATATGAAATTGCTTAAAAAGACAGTGATTATATTCACATAAAGGACTGAAATATTTGTTTCGTGTTAAAGGATACCGCAAAAAACATATATCAACAAAATTAAGTTTATTAGAGTTTATCTTATTTGCATAGATATGTATATATGCATATATTTTATAAAAATCAATGAAACAAAACATTCACAGGAACTCAAAGAAATTTAATATAAATTTTTCAAGTTTTTTGAAAAACAAAACATTAGTCAAGTTTTTGGAAAATAATCCGATATATTTCTTTGCATTGTCTTTTTTAGCATCAAATTGTTCAATATCGTCGGTTTTGTTATTCATTTCGCCATTAACATGTGTGTCTAAGAAACTGCACATACATGACATTTATATTTCATTTTATTTTCTTCGCCGAAATCCGCATCAGTGATATTTTTTTAGCTTTTAACAAACTCCAAAATGTTTTGACTATAATAGGGGCATCTACAGCAAGGAATTCTTCCAATAATATAATAGGACCGTATAATCCGGCTGGTGTTTTCCGTATTTTGTTCATTCTCAGAAGTGAAATCTTTTCGTGTTAAACGATTTTAATTTCGTGTTAAGAGAATGGAAATACATAGTAGTTTGTCGGGAGTGTTGTATGTTGTATTATTTCGTGTTAACCGATATTTCGTCTTAAGCATTTTCGCGTTAAACGTATTTCACTGTATCTATAAAGAGAGATTTAATAGTGAGGGGGAGAGATATAAAGAGAAAGATGAAGATAGAGAGTTTATATGTACACTGCTGGCCACCGTAAATGCAACACCCTGAAGGAAGCATGCAAATAACATGTCATTTACAACATGCATTGAAGTGAAGTGAGATATTTAAATGATTAAAATTTCAGCGCAGATACACATCATGCGCCTGTGGCGCGCCCTCAAAGCGCTGCTGCCAGTTTGGAGATTTCTGGACGATTTCAAGTTCGGCAATTGTGTTTTTCTTTGTGGTTTTTCCAATAAACGACCAGTTATGCCCGTGGTGAAAACAGCGATCAGTTTTGATCAAGTATCCGAGTTCGATTGGTGAGGAAGGATAGTGGCCTACCGAGATTGTGATTATGTGACCGTTGGATGCAGGAGGGTACGATGGACCGACGTGGTCGATCGCATCCACCTCAGTGCACCACTTCGCGTGAGACAGGCAAATTGTGCACATGGCAGTGATGGATCGCTCAGTCACATCACGAACCATAGCACAGCACATTGAGTTTGTAACGCATCATTCAGTGTTTGCGCGTACCATTCGATGCCGTTTACAGCAGAGTGGTCTGTCCGCAAGACGTCCATTGCTCGGTCTACCCTTGACGCAGAACCACAGACGTCTACGCCGTCAATGGAGCGATGAAAGAAGGATGTGGGCGGCAGAATGGAAGGAAGTTGTCTTTACTGACGAGTCACGCATCTGTCTGCAACACGACGATGGTCGGATGCGAGTCTGGAGACACCGTGGAGAGAGGATGCTGAACAGCTGCATTATGCACCACCACACTGGTCCTGCACTGGGTATTATGGTATGGGGTGGTATTGGATATCACTCTCGCACACTCCTCTAGTACGCATTGCCGGTACTTTAAACAGCCAGTGCTACATCTCCGAGGTGTTGGAGCCAGTTGTCCTTCCTTACCTTCAGGGCTTGGCCGCAGCCATATTTCAACAGGATAATGGGCGACAATGGCGATCAATGATCAATGATGATCATTGATCAATGATCAATTCAATGATCTCCAACAATGGCGGCTACTCTGGCTACTGATTCTGGCAGGACCCACACTTCTCTGAAGCCTATAAATTTAATCATTTGATACTTGGTCAACATGTTATCTACAAAATAAATTTTGTGGTGCTATCTCTTGTCTTTCTTGGTGTTGCATTTACGGTGGCCAGCAGTATATATATATATATATATATATATATATTCCAAGAGCCTTGTAACTCGCTTAAGTAATATTTGACAATTTATCAATGAAAAAGATTCAGAAAATAAAACTTCAATTAATTAATGCAGTGCTTCTCAAACTTCCAATGTTTACGACCCAATATTCAATCATAATTTGCATCGCCCTCCATACAATAGCGATGTATTAAATTAAATAATACTATGACGTTAAACATACAATACGACTTAAACCTCCCCCAACGTATATAAACGTCCCCAATCAGCCACTGTGTTTATTGCCCTGGTATATATACGTTTTTCCGAAGTTATATCTTTTTTTGGAATTGCTTTTCCATAAAATTATTCCGAATTTTTGGCAAAAAAAAATCCCTTTTGACAGTGTTTGGAAGGATTTACTTATTTCAGAGGGTTTTTATTATTTTTTCCCTTTTTCTCCCCACCCACCCCTCAATACACCCAACGCTTACCTACGTGCAAAGGGGGGCATTGGGGAGGAATCGAAAAATTTTTTAATCGGATTTAAAGATTAATTAAAAAACCGTACAAATTATCGAGATAAATTTTTAATGTTGGTATAAAATTTTATATATAACAAACCCCGGGGTTTACGGGTTAATTATTAAACGTCCTTAACTTAGTATTGTTAAGTTAATTATAAAATAGATTGTGCACTTGATACATTTATAAGGTATTATATTGAAATGAGAATTTTATTTTTATTATTTTAGAATGTATTTGTTTGTTTATTTTTAGAAAGAAAATTTTAAAATTTTTTTTTAATTTTTAAAAAGGGGCCCCCTTTTCCCTTTTGGTGGGGTTATAACCCCCTGGGGGGGGCCCCCACATTTTGAGAAACACTGAATTAATGTTATGATTGTCTCAAAAATTATTTTAAGTAACCCCATATAAAAGAAATTTTCTGTAAAATGCTACCACTAGTACTTTTCCTGTTCATTAAATTTCACAGATTTTTCTCATGTAACGCAAAGAGATCAATAAGATTCCTTCCTGAAGTCTTCACAAATTTTCCAAAAAAGATGGGTTTGTATCGTCGCCTTTTTCCAATACATTTTGATGGACATAACTATTTAATAAAAAATTACAACACTCTATAAAAAAGAATTTCAAATTTTAAATGTAAAGATGTTTTGTATTACAATGTATTACGTGATTGAAAATGATAAAGAAATTTGACATGCAATTCCGAATGAAAAGCGATCCCATCTGTTGCTACATAATCGTATTCATTACATCAACCAAATGTCACACACGCACTAAAAAAAAAAAAACACCCCACATTTTCAGAATAAGTATATATATAAAGATAAAATTGCTTGTTATAGTTAGCACAGATAGCTGTTTCACAAGATCTCCAATTGTTGGTATGTATTGCTTTTTTCCATTCCTTCTATTAGTTCGCCCTCTCCCTATATATATATATATATATATATCTTGTTCAAATTTTCCACAATCGTTAATAAAATATTTTTTATTCATCCACTCAAGTTCAAATATATATATTTTTTAAATTTGTAGTGGATGAACTAAGGGTTTTTCAAATTTAACCCCTTTTAAAAAATTTTAAAAAATAAAAAATTTTAAAAAAAAGTAATAGTCCAACAGCATATATAGAAAGAAAAAAATTCGTTGTGTCCCTGTAGCGCAATGGATAGCGCGTTGGACTTCTAATCCAAAGGTGGTGGGTTGGAATCCCACCTGGGATGACCTAATTTCTGAGAATGCAATTTCTTTTTACTATACTATTTTCTTAGAATAATTAAATTTAATAAACGAATAAAATAGTAACACACAAAAACAAAAAAAAAATCCAACACCCATATAAAAGGAAAAAAGAAAAATTTGCTTTTTTATTTTGTCACTTTAAAAGTGTATTCCCGTCATAAGTATATACATACTTATATTGAGTGTAACTGTTTAATAAAAAGTAACTATATATATAAAATAAAAATTTTCTTTGTTGACCTAAGAATAAATTGACTTAAAATTTGTTTTTATATTACTTGTTGTTTTAGAAAAAACCCAAAATTAAAAAGTTCCCCTTTTCTTCATCTTTTAAATTTTTTTTATTTCATCCCCTTTTTTAAAAAAAAGGGGTAAAAAGCTACAAGTTTATTTAGGTTATAAGCTATTTGTTAACATTATAAACTAGGCATAATTTTTTAAAAATTGCGGTTTAGACGTAACTGAGAATATAGATTTGTAAGAGAATTATTAATATACTTTTTATACAATCAAGATGCTATTTATGTCTTGTGTAAAAACTATGCGCAATATTAGATTAAATTTCATCCTGAAAACCGTACCCTTCCCCAATTCTGAAGCTTAGAAACACATCAAACGCTCTTCAAAACATTCTTTTGGCAATTCCCACGCGTAAATAGATAATGAAATGTTAAATAGAAATATCACTCCTCCTTTTCTTTCTGTACCTATCTATATAGAGAGGGAAAGACTCACTCCTCACGGTGATCTCCAGAATTATTAGACCAAAAACTTTGAAATGTGCCAAGCATGTTTCTTTTGTTGAGGGGAAGATCCACTGAGAATGAAATTTGCGGAAATTGTCCTCCATGGAGGTGTAAAAGATAATATTTTAATGTTTGTTTTGGATAATTTTTTTTAAATTTACAAATGAATCTGAGAATTACCAGGTTATTTATTTTTATTTATTAATTTTACTTCGTTGTTTTATTTGCTAAATCGTTCTACCTTATAGTTTAATTTACAATTTACTTGAAGCTATTCAAAACAATAATTAAATTTTGATATCATTAATTTTTTATTCGTCTATCTCGATTGTTACATTTTTCAAGTCCCTCGTGGAAAGAAAGGGTGTATCTGCAAGTACGTATATATAGAGAGAGAGGTAAAACGATTCCATTAATCATCACGAAATCTGTGGAACTATTAGACATACGACTTTGTATTTGTCAGACATCTTTCTTTTGTTGAGAAAAGATCTGCTAAAAACAGGTTTTTCGGCAGTCGACTCCCAAAGAATGAGGGGAGGAGTTACAGTGACCGTATAAGATAAATAAACACCCGTTTGAGAAATTCAAATCCTGACCTTTTTAAATCAAGAGACTAAGATTATAATAATGTTTTTCAATATACTTGATATCTAGTACTTAGATATCAATATAACTTAAATACAATATATAGTCATGAAAACAAAACGAAATGCCCAAGAGGAATTCAGAAAGTAATTAAGAAAAAAGACATTCTTTGAAAGATGTTTTGTACCAAGCCAGTTTATTATAATGGATGCCTTTCAGTTGAAATACCAACCACCTGCCCTGTAAGTCCCGTCTTGTAGAGGTTAAAAACTTTTTGAATAAAATAATATGAAACTATTTTTTAACTTTTATGCTTTAATAAGTCTTTTTCAATTCCTAATATTAGCTCACGCTCTCTGTATATTTATTTACCTTGATGGAATTTTCAATCGTTAATAAAATATATTTTAAAGCGCTCCATTGAGCTGAAATTTTATATACATGATTATTTTGGATGACAATACATTAATTCAATTATAATTAATACAAATTAATTGATTAAAACTAATTACTCAAAGAATTACAAATACAGCCCCGTTGGCATCATTTTTGGCGACTTAGTGACCCTTTTGGCAACTTGTGTCAAAACTTGAAAAGGTTTTTTTTTTCCTCAAATTTTAAAGCGCTCATACACTATTGTTTCGGGTAAAAATACGATAATTTAATTAAAATCAATTAAAATTAATTGACTAAAACTAATTATTTACAGAATTACAGATGCAGCCACATTGGTTTTATTTTTAGCGACTTGAGTCAAAACTTTAAAAAGATTTTTTTTTTCTCACGTTTAAAGCATTCAGTTGAACACTGAAATTTTATTATACGATTTTTTTGGGGATGACAATTGATACTTTAATGTTGAATAAAATGAATTACCACTTAATGTTGTGATTCGTCTATATATATATATATATATATATTTATATTTTTTAAACATTTAATAAAAGTAGCTAAAATAAAATTTTTCTTTGTTGATCTAAGTAGGAATTGACTTAAGAAAATTTTTTATATATTACTTGTTTTTTTAAAAAAAAAATCTAATCTAGGTTAAAAATGTCGAAATATCATGTCCAAGCGGCAATAGCTGTGCTTCTCATCTCTTTCGCCTCCTGCGATGCTTTTTGCAAGTATTTGAAATTTTCTCCCATCCACTCGTACTGCAACCCACCGAATCCCGAATGCAGTCTCCTGGACACGGAAGTAACGGATGAAGACAAAGACGACGTTATACGTGCACACAACGAGTACAGAGACAAAGTTTCCACTGGACAAGAATCCGCTGCGGGTGGAATGCCAACAGCAGCCAATATGATGGAAATGGTAAGTGATCAATTCGAAATCGAGCAATTTTAGAATGCTACTAAGTACGTGCAAAAGTTCTGCTCCTTTTTGGAGATGCAAATTTCCAGCTGAACTTTTGTCGTAAAAGATATTGCGATATCCTGGATTGTAGACCAATAGATGTGTAAACGTCCAGCATATAAATTCATGGGTTTTTTGATTAACAGCTTTCCCAAAAAAAAACATAAAAAACCCCAAAAACCAATCCTGGGGTCTGGGGCCGCCCGGAAAAAAAACACCTACTTACCCCCCTCGGGAAAATTTTTTTTCTTATTTTGACAAATACATAGCATTGATGTTATTAAAACTCATTTATTTGGGGAAAAGAGTCCCAAAGAAAAAACATTAATAAAAATACAAATAGATTCAAAAAAATTTTTCTAAATTGTAAGGCTTTAATTAAATTAAAAAACATTTAGTTTTTTTCCCAAATGCATTTTGGGTTCAAATACCCTTAATGCCTTAAGCCCGGGAGTGTCAACCCCGTGGTCTGGGGGCCCCGATTGACCCCGCCTTGAAAAATTTTTGGACCCGAAAAGGTTTTTTTACAACTTTACAATATTCGACTATTTTGTACAATATTTTTTTTTTTTTTTTTTAAAAATTTTTTTTTTTTTGTAAAAAAATAAATTCTATTCTTTGCTTTTCTTCATCTCGTTAGAATCTTTTCATTTACCTAATATATTCTATGGCTTTAACTTTCAACTTATTAACTATGGGAATTGTATCTACTGAAGGCACAAGCGTATTTACTGAAAACTGATGGAAAAGTAATTTGAATATATATCAATAATTACTTTTAGATTCTTAAGAACTTGAGCATGGGAACTTTTACAATACTTTTCCAAAACAAAAATGTACTTGCAATGGATACGAATACTTAAAATTTTAGAATTTAAAAAATTTGTTTCTTAGCATTTCTAAAGGAACTGAATATTTTTCGAATGAAGGATGATTCCATATTTATTAAATAATTGTCGAGAAAATATAGATTGTTAGATAATTCCGAACATTAATGTCATTATGTAATTAGATTTTTAACTCAAAAGTACTAACATTTTATTAGAATAGTTTTAAGGTATCCGACTACGTTAGTATCGTGATTTTAAAAAAGCGCATAAATGGATAATTTTCATGATATTTAGTGTCTATCAGATTAGAATACATGCATAAAATTGTTTTAAGGACATTTTGCAAAAAAAAAAATTATTTAAAAAACTATTTTGGCAAAAATTAACTTAGAATAATCTTTTTTCAAATGTTCTTCCTTTTGTAAAAATCTTCTATTATAATATTTTTTGCTGTCTATAGTCAGACCTCTTACAGAGGCTCAACTAAAATTTTTTTTGAAATATATAACTTAGGGTGGGTTTTATCCATATTTTGCGACAACAGAGGGGAGCAATTTTAAGAAAAAAACGCCAATAATTATTTCAATTGGTGGTAACTCTGAAAATAACGTGAATTTTTCAAACATCACAATTGAGCCTCTGTAGAGAGGTCTGAGCTATATACAGGAAAAATATTATTATAATAGAAGCTTTTTTCAAAAAGGAGAAGCTTTGAAGAAAGATTATTCTAAGTATTTTGCCAAAAAGTATTTAAATAATTTTTTTTATCAAAATGTCCTTAAAACAATTTTATGCATGTGTTCTATACTGAGTGACACTAAATATCATGAAAATTATCCATTTATGCACTTTTTTTAAAATCACGATACTAACGTAGTCGGATACCTTAAAGAATCAGTTACAATTAGGTGTAAAAAGTATTTAACGATTTGACACCTAACTAGTGCATTTAAAAGTGGGGAGGTTTTTTTGAAAAACTGATAACTTCTATTTTATGGACTACGTTTAACTAGAAAATTACTTCCATAGGTCTGGGATGACGAACTGGCTTCCATTGCTCAGAAACATGCTGAGCAATGTAAATTCCGTCACGACTGTTATGCCTGTCGTCAAGTTGGTAAGTTACTTCCGGATTTCATGCTCCATTTTACACAGTAGAAAAGATGTGTTGTGTGTGTGTGTGCGTCCTTCTATTCTTCAGACTACAAAACCATTCTTATCAGGGATTTCTAAGATAAAGCCATAAAAAAGCTTCGGAGGGCGCAGAATTAATAGAGATCCTTTAATATGTTTAAGTATTTTATTTTATCAATTGAAATAATTCTTTCTCTCTGAGTATGTAATAATAATAATAAATACAAATATAAGAAATGATGGACAAATTAAATATTGTACGTAAAAAGATAAAGGCGAAATTCTGAAACTGAAAATTAAAAAAAATAACAAAGTCAATTGACCAAAACGGAAAGCTGTTATGTTTTCTAAAGCTGTCACCGATCGAGGAACATAGAATTTTTTATTCACTTTGTATTAGAATAGATAAACATTGTAGTTAAATCAGTGGGTCCGAAAGTCATGTGGGCTGAATTACGAGTGCAGGGGACTGAAGAATATTTCCCTCCCATTTAGTTCCATGCCTAAATTGTGGAGGTGGAGATAGGCGGTGTCGCCATCTATCATCCCTTCGGGGAATTTCGCCGAGCTAATTCGTACTGTCACCTGTATGGGGCTCAAGGGCAAGGCCAACGACAGGCGTACTTCTAGTCCCTTGCCACGATGGATTTCGTGGACCTCGATCTGACTACGTCAGCAGGTGGCATGAGCAACAACAACAAATATTTATTGATCTTCCTCGAAACTCTTGAGTAAGAACAGTAAGTTATAAATAAAATCCATTAACTTCTTATTTGTGGTTATACCTAATGTTTTATGCTTTTTACGACTACGCCTAATGAAAAGTCTGGTTTAAAATCACAATCTTGAGAATACGGGATGTTTGGAATTTGAATGACAGGCTTAGAGGGAGGGGGCATCGTTACAACATAACAAAATCAAGAGAACGTTACAAATTACTAAAATAGAATCAGATACAGTAAATTTCTCTTAAAATTTAAGCTAACAATTTAATTTAATAAATTTCACAATCTTGAAAGCATTACTCTTTGCATATATTTTTATTGTTAAATAATTTTTTAGAATGGAGTTTTTTTTAATTAGTTTTTCAAATATTCTTTACATTTACATTTTTTTTTACTGAAAACCCTGATATAAATGCTACAATTTCAAAATTATATTTTGTATTTTAATTTGTAGACAGATTTATGGTTGGCCAAAATATCTACATGGCTATGTCTTGGGGATATCCTGATAAATCCTACTGGAGGCCGATGGTAAAAGCCTTTTATGATGAAATCGAACAGTTTGATAAGAGTTACATCGAGCCTTTCGTTTTTGGGTCGTATGGGCATTTCACTCAGGTGAGAAATCTAAAGTACATTAATCTAACTATATATAATTTTAGCGTTATTTGTATACAGTGTTTGGCAACAACCTACGTCAGAATTTCTCAGTCGTTCACAGCTCCGTATATTGAGATAATAACAAAAAGTAAACTAACTTTATTACCTGAAATAAAAATAATTTTAGGCTACACTCGTAATAACATATTTTAAATAAATTCTTTTTTTTTTTAATTAAAAGACTTTTGTTTTCAAACACTGTGTTATATCAATATATAACAAGTAATATAAAAAAAATTAAGTAAATTCTTACTTTTGAGAACAAAAAATTTTTATTTTAGTTAATTAAATTTAATTTTTGAATTAATATTTGAAAAAACTGTATTATAATATCGTGTCATCCACTACAAGTTTAAAAAAATATGTTTGAACTTGAGGGGCGTCATCTGTTGTAGTTAGTTGTAACTTAGTAAGAAATAACGCAGAATAAATTTAAAATTAAAAAATAAAATTTAATTACTGAATTAATTTTTGAAAAAAAAATTGTATTAACATCAAGTGTCATCCACTACAAATTTAAAAAAATGTATTTGAACTTCAGTGGATGAATAAAAAGCGTTTTATTAACAATTGAAAATTTGAGCAAGATATATATATAAATATATATATATATATATATATATATATATATATATATGATATGTGGCGGTGTGATATCTATATGAATAGTACCAACATCACGCGTTGACGATACGTTTTGGCGTGATTGGCTAGTACTTCAGTACGAAACAAGGTAACCCAGAACTGAACTTCCTCCACCTTCATTGGTGACGCGTAAAGCGAGTCTCACCCTTCACGCGCCGCAGTCGTGGCGCCATCTATCCACCGCACAAGCAACAAGCTGTCAAACATTGACGCAATTCTCAAAGTCGTCTCACACAAATGACGCATTCTCAAGTCGTCTCACAAATGACGCAATTTCAAAAGTTTGCATGAATGACGCAACCCACCAAATGACGCAACTGCTTAATATCCGCTATACTTTAATATGGTATCGTTGTTCGCCTATTGCGAAACATGATATGTGGCTGGATATCTATATCACGCGTTGACGATCAGTTTTTGGCGTGATTGCTACGTAATTAGTTCGAAACGAAGGTACCAGAACGAACCTTCCTCCCACCTTCAGATATATAGATATATTAGTCAAAAATAAAATCATACGTCAAGAAACTAAATTGAAACCACTAATAACCTTTTGAGTATAACGAGTTCTTTTAAAAAAATAATCTCAAAAAAGCTTAAAACTTGGCTTTACATGATATAGCATTTAAATTTTAAAATACTTTATGATTGATCGACATTTCCAAACAATATTAATCATGAATAGGACAAGAAAATTTTTTCGTTTCATACTCAATTAATATCCTTATACTTTATTTAACGACTGTTCTTTTCGACACATTCAACTTCCGAAATCATCTGCGGCCACAATTATTTGTAAGCAAATAAAAATATTTAGAATACATAAATTATTTATGGTATATTATATTCCATCACTAATTCAAGTTAATTAAATCATACCATTAATATAATTTTATTAAAAATAAATTATAAATTTTAAACTTAAGAATTTATTAAAACATAAAAATATTCAGAACACATTGATTAAATTTTGATTTTTCTACCCCCCAACAGTATTAATTGGTATGGATTTTCCCAAAATTTTATTTGGGGGAAAAATGTGAAAAATTTTTTTTATATCTTTATTTTATAGCCCATACATTTAAGATTCCAAAAACTCTTTTTTTGTTTTTCTTTCTACGATATTTAGAGAGAGAGAAGCAAAGTTATATTATAATTAGTAAACCGGAAATGGAGCTTAAAAAAACCCGGGAACAGATCCCCCAAAAAATATTTTTTAAAATATTAACTAAATTTTCAGAACATGTTTTTTTTGTTCAAAGTGTGTGTTAGAATAAAAAAATATTTTTAATACTTTATTGCTTTTTTTATAAAAAAAAATAAATAAATAATATTTTTTAAAAAAAAAATCGAATTTTTGCATAAAATTTGGCATATTTAAAAAACTTTGAAAAGTTACAAATCTTTTAATTCCTAACACATATAAAGATGTTATTTATTTTTATAAATATTTTTAATCTTTTTAAATTTTCAAAAATCTTTTAATTTTTCCAAAACATGCCTTTTTTAGTCTATAAAACTGTCCAGAAAATGGAAAAAAAAAAAAGTCCAAATTAGTTTAACATGAAGCTAAAAAGAGCTTGAGCTATCAATATGGGGAGTTTAAAAAATGTACAACTAGTAGAAATTTTTCATATTGAATTAAAATCTTTAAAAATGTTTTTTCTGAGAAACTATGTTTTTCAATTTCTTGCTTCACGGTAAACTTCACAAAAGGTTTTCTTTTTAAGATATTGAATCGAAACTTTCAGAAAATGTGTGTGTGTGTTTTATTTAGTTTTATCTCCAGTAAAGACTATAATCTAATCTCTGTGCATATATTTATGTATTTCATTGCACTTTTTGTAAGAAATTAACAATTTTTTTTTTTTTTTTGTAAAAAAATTGAGTTCTTACATAAAAATTGACATATTTCAAATACTTTCAAAAGTATTACAAATCTTATAGCTCTAAGCACAGATAAAGACATTATTTATGTACGATATAAATATTATTTGAAAATATATTAATTAGAATTTTCAATACAAGGTTTACCATAACTGCAATTTTTCATTAAAATTTCACTCAAAATTCCCAATATATCCAAAATTATTTTTAACTTTCTGGAAATTATACTTGAATTCTTAGTTTTATGCTCCATTTCCAATTTAAAAAAAAAAGTGCTTATTTAGTTGAAAATGTATATTTTTAAAAAAAAAGTGCTCCGAAAGTAGTCACATACCATACACAAATAGAATCATACATCGTAAATGAAACTAAATTAAAATCATGTATAACCCTACACTGTTTATCGGAAACGTGGTCATTTAATTCTAAGCAGCCTGGAAATAGTCTTTTAGTAGTATTTTCAAAGAAGTTTAAAGCACTGAATTTAAGAAACTAAATTACAAAAAGTGTACTTATAACTTTATTTTTAATATTTTTTTTAAAATTTAATGCTTACGTCTTTATTACTTTAAACATCAGTTGCCCTCTAATTAAATAATATGACTGACTAGTTCCAAAATATTACTACTAGTAAAACTAAAACAGATGTATAGATTTTGTTTCAGAGTGTATTTACACGCTTCGTACCTTCTTTGATATTTGTTTTCTTTCAAAGTTTATAAATCCAATTGAAATTTTTACATACTAGATTAACAAGTTCTTTCGAATATTTCAATTCAATAAATACAGTCTGCTAGAGCTCCGACCACAAAGGCCAGGACATAGAAAGCATTCTAGGAAAGCCAGGACATTCTAGAAAGCAGAGTGAGAGTGAACGTTTCACTATTCAGCTACTCTAGTGCTTTTGGCGACGGACCTCGTAATTTCGAACCCTAGTCATGTGACGAAGACGACACCTGATCTGGCAACCCTTTATCCTTACTTCCTCACCTCATCAAAGGGAAGATATCTGAGCCTCGACAGATTTAACGTGCATTTCAGTGATAGCCTCAACCTCAAATTGAAAGAAAGATGGCGCGTGATGGAGAAGCCAAGAACGAGGCTAACAGAGAAGAATTGGCGCTCGGCAAATCTTATTATCAATTCAATCTGGCATAAATTCTCTAAATTAACTGAAGAGTCACAAAGTTGTTTTATAAACGATTTTTTTCTGGCTGCCTATTATTCTGTTCGACACAAGGTCCGTCAACCGCAACCATTATACTTCATTATTTCGAAACGATCGTTAGTGATGTTTACGCTTGAGCTGGCTCCCCATTTTGCACATTTATGCCAGACCAACGTGGGGACTTTAAGTCAGGATAGATTAAAAAATCCTCAACTTCGCTAGGTTATATCGCTAAATCTTATATATTTTTATTTTCAGGTGGTATGGGCCACTTCATGGCGTGTTGGCTGTGGTAAAGCAGTATTTAAAGACAAAAAGTGGTACAAAACCTACCTTGTATGTAACTACGGCCCAGCGTAAGAAGCACATTTTATTATTATGATATGCAGATAAGTTTCCTACATCTTTAACGTTTATTTTCTTTAAAAAAGTTTCTTTAATTTAGAGTTTTTTTTTTAATTACAGATTTAAATGCAGATCGCGTTGTCTTTATATTAAGCATTGCAATTTCCCTTAAATGCTAGAATTATTACATTTTTGCTATGTGATGACATTTATTTAACAATTGTTATAAATAATAAACTCAATTCAAATATATATATAATAGGTAACGTGTACAAAATGGAGCACTTTTTATTTCAGTGGAAACATGATGGGAGGTGAAATGTACAAAGAAGGAGAAACATGCTCAGAATGTCCTTCAAACACATGCTGTGGAGCTTCATGTGCACAATACGGAATTCAGTCCGATTATGAAGGACTCTGCAGTAAGTATTCGCGCTTTCTTGTTATGAAAGATATTTAATTAAGCAATATAAAAAATGCACAACAAATGCCAGTCGCATTTCATACTGCAGTACTGATACATTTATAAGTGTATTATATCAGTGTAAATCTGTATTTTATGATGTCAGAATGTATTTGTTTTGCTTCCTTTCAGTAAATTATAAATTTTTTTAAAATACTTTTTTGTTTTCGACTTTTCGATATACTATCACCCCCCCCCTAGGCCCCACAGTTTGAGAAACACTAAACTACAATCAAATGATAAGACCCGAATTTTTTCTCGTAGTATCTCCATATACCACGTGAGGGCTTTGGGTCCTTGAACCCATTATTTTTTTTTATGAAAAAAGCTCATAAAAGGCATATACTGTAATAATTATTTTTACTAAGCTAATTGTTTTTCTTTCAATTTCATTCCTTACTTATATGCAAAACATGCAAGATTGTGAAAAATTTCTGAAGTTTATCCATAAAAAACATATTCAGGCACATTAGTGTGCTTTAAAGTAGTAGTTCCCTTACATTGCTGCACATTTTTCCACAACGATTCCGCAAACTATCAGAAGCATATATCAGATATATACCTTCGAATTCTATTCTTCTCTGTGCTCAAAACTGATGCCAGACCTTGCACAAAACTTCCATGCAATGATATTACTCATGTTTTCCTGCAATCTTGTGGAAAATGCACATCTAACGATGTTCATTCCTACTTCCTCGCTCATCGGTGGTCTGCCAAGTGACAGAAAGCTTCCTCTGGCAGAAATAATGCGTATTCGGATTGCTTACATGTGTACATCTAACTGTGCTTCCTCAGCTTAATTTTTTAAACCGTCGAAAATATATGGTGGGATATCTTTTGAACACACCACATATGTACACAAAAGTTCTTAAAAGTAGAGGTTCGGGAAGCAGGATATTTTTCTGAAAAAAAAAGGTACATGACTTTTAAATTACTGGAAAGAGGTCAATGAAACAATTGATGAATTCTGCTTTAAAATTTATTTGTAAGACATTTGTAACGTGCAACGAGCTTTGAAAATGTGCTTGCTCGAAATGAGATAAAATGAAAAAAGGTTTTTACATATATTTCAGTAATTACATATAAGTTCCTTTTTCTTTTAAATTTTTTTTTATTTATTTTCGTATTAAAAGATTTGGTTTCTTTTACAGAGAGGGTATCGACGAAGATATCATATACACCAGACATTCCATCAGATTCCGAGCTTCCTGGTATTTGTTGAGAAATTGCTTTTCATTGAAAGTCAATTAATAGTTCCATGCCTTATTCTAACTTGCATTTGTACCTGAGATTTTATTAAAATATAAAGGAAGTACTGATTGCAAATTATTATTGAAATTACATTGAAGACTAGAAAAAAATACAGAATTTTTTCATCGGCTAATATTTTATAGTTATTAAATATATTGATAACATTTGATAATTTAGAAATTAAACTCGCAAATTTGGTATACAAAGACATATATACTAAAGTATGTATTAAAGTATAATGATTGCAATTCCACTATTGAATAGCAATATTTAAATAAATCTGTTTCATAAATGCATTGTAGATTGTGAGTAAGGAAAAAAGATGACGAGAAAGAAGATTCGTCTTCACTTTAAGTTAAAATGCTCAACTTTAAAATGATTTAACATAAAATGCCAATTGAAATAGTAATAAACAGCATTAGGTTATATTGAAAAAATTGGTACTTAGATATTACACCGTCAACCAATAGCGTCAAATCAATAGTCATTGCCAAATGTTGCGATATGAAGCCAGTAATGGAAACCATCTTCACATATGTTGAAACACAATCACAATATGAATATGACAGCATTCAGCAACGTCTTTTGATTAGACGAAATAGGTCGATGGTATAATACGAAACACCAAAAAATTCATTAATTTCTTCAAAAAATTTAACTTTTGAATTTAAAAATGCTTAATGCGTATGAGTGTGATAGAAACATTTAATATGTTTTTACGAATACAATATCATGATATGAGTCTAATTGAGTTAAAGTGTTATAAACTAGGAGAAGAATTATGATAAATACAACAAAATATAAGATAAAGATGAGT
Organism: Trichonephila inaurata madagascariensis; assembly: GCA_019973955.1. NCBI lineage: Eukaryota > Metazoa > Arthropoda > Arachnida > Araneae > Nephilidae > Trichonephila > Trichonephila inaurata. Next base: position 40,341 of record BMAV01014848.1, read on the forward strand.
TTTATTAATTTCAAGAGAGAGAACAAGATGAAAGGAAAAAAGATAACATCACATAGATAAAAAGAATTAAAAAATAAGAAAAATCTTAAAGAGTAAAATATATATTTGGCATAGTATTTACAAAATTTTAAACACTGAAGTAATCTTAAATGCTTAATTTAATAACCAAAAGTTATGAACACTTCACCATTTTCCAGTCAGTGTTCATCTCAGACAAGTTTTGTAAATTGGTCTATGTTTTATTAATTTGTAGTTAAAAATACTTCGTTCACATAAAGTTTTGTCTTATTTATGAGCTAATCATTTATTAAACTAAATGAGCTATTATGAGCTAATCTCATTTATTATCATTATCAATATTATCTAATATTGTATAAATAGAAAAAGACTTTCAAACTTAATCTTGAAGTTTTTATCTCATTTGAATTTATTCATGATTTATTATGTAATAATGTTTTCGTTTTTTTTACATTATTCATTTTATTTAGATCTTCAATAAACCTTGCTTCAGTTGTATAAAAAATTTATTTAATATACCCATAAGCAATTAATGAGAAAGATATTTCAAACAGAAAAAAATTGTACTTAATGAGCAATGACGACAATTTTCAGTGGGTGGTATTCCAGTGAGAGTAGTGGCCGGAGCAACAGCTTTAACCTAGGGCATGTTTGCAAAAAGTATAAATCGCAAAAGGCTTGAAGTAGCGCATATCCAGAGGACAAAACCCGTGACCTATGTATCCGTAGACACGTATAACATGACCACTAAACACCCTTGTCCAGAGGCTGTTACTAGCTTATGCAGATATCCGCAACATTACTTCCCCACCAGTGAGTCGGAGAACGAACGATATAGTTGTTTTGGCGAGCGTGTGTTGCGTGAGTGTTGTTGCTGTTAATTGGAGGCGTTGCGTCAAGTGAGTCTGACGACTTTGGTTGCAGCGTCAAGTGGGTCCGAGAACTTTTGATTTCTTTTTAAATGGGTAGATGGCGCCACGACAGATCAATAGGTTGCGCTTTTCTTAATTCAGTCAATGTCACCAATGAATTTGCGTTTATCCGTAGGACAAAACACCTGCGACCTATGTATTACCGTAACATGACCACTAGACAAAAGTGATCACCCATGTCAGGAGGCTGTTACTGGCAAAAGTAGATATTCGCTACAGGCTTGCCAATAGCAAGGAATATTAATGATCAAATTTAAGAGCCATTAAGACAAAATTATGGAACATTTGCGAATTACACATTTGAAAATATACTAAAATCTATAATTCGTATTAATCATCAATCATTATCAAATTAAACGAAAAAGTTTAATCAAAATACAACACATAGGCTTATTCATTAGCTATTAGGGAATCAGCTCTTCCAGGCAATGAAATGGAACGTAATAAAATTGAAATACATTAGATGACAAAGCATTTTCTAGCAAAACACATCCTCGGGTTTTTTTAGCACTTGGTATCAATTGTATATATACAGGATGATTCGCTAACAGACCGAAAAAACTTGTAAGATGTGGAGGAGGTACAGAGCCGACTCAGAATCACATAGGAATACAATGTCACAAATGCCGCAATTGCGAGCTATAGTGCAAAGAAGCAGAGAAAAAGAACAGAAATAGCAACACATTAGTGGAACAGAAACCATTTTATGGAAAGGTTGTACTACAACGGGTGTTCGAAAGTGTATGGATTTCTTCTGTTTGGGTCATATAAAGAGTTTGGTATACGAAACACCCGTTCCTTTGGTTAAAGATCTTATCGCTGGAATATCTGCAGCTGGCCGAGAGGATACATGGTATGCCAGGAATCTTTCAGAACGTAATAAATTCCATGCAACGCTGCTGTTAGGCCTGGCAGTTGACTTTTGACCGCAATTTCGAGCACCTGTTGTAGTACAATATTTCAATAAAATGTTTTCCGTCCCACTAATGTGTTACTGTTTCTGTTCGTTTTCTCTGCACCATAGCTCAAAACTATGGCATTTGCGACCCTGCTTTCCTCTATGTAATTCAGAATCGTCTCCATACCCTCTATAAGTTTGTCGGTCTAGTAACGAATTATCCTGTATATATTACTATTTACAGTCACCTACACAGACAAAAATCTAATGTAACCATGCATTTTCAACCGAATTTTTTTTGTAGTTTGTTCTATTATTCCCAAGCACAGCCGAAATATTCCATTTCCAGAAAGAGAGAAATAAATAGTAAAAAAAATTTTAAAAGAAGTTTGACAGTAATACGGTGACGGTACTGTGTAAGCCTCACGAGCAAATCAGTCAGAAACCCGCCAGCCAATTTTAATGATAAAATCAAAATAAAGTTTAAGATATCTCTTGTTTCAAATAAACACAAGTAAATTTGTTTTTCAGAAGAAAAATAAGATTAAATAAAAAATTTATTCTCCGAAGTTCACATTTATGTCTTTTTACTAACCAATAATTACACAAACTTTTTTAAAAAAAAACGTTTTCTTTGAAAATGCATGCTGTTATCTAATAATTAGTAGATGCCCCATTTGGAGGGGGAAATAAATGGTTATATTATACGTATATACTACACATATGTGCATGTATAGATTTATTATATAACTCTCTTCATATTTAATTATCTTATTTGATCAGTATTTTTTTTACCACATAAGTATTTATCCTTTCTTTTTTTTACATTATTCATTTTATGTTGACCTAAAATGAATCCTTCTTCTGTAATTAAATTATAATTCAATTATTAATTATAATTGAATAGTGAAGTTAACTAATCGGTGCAATACAAACATCTGGATTTCTTCAAAAATGTCAATTAAGAATAAAAATGCTTGTTTTTTTTTTCTTACAAAATTTCTTGTTTCTCACACAAAACGTTTCTCTTGGCACTGTTTATGAAAAAGAAAATACACATTGGTCATAAAAAGAACCCAAATAAAAGTTTTTCCGACACTTCACAAAATTGCAAATGAGATGTCAACTTTTTACTTGGATGCATGTAATCCTAATGACAGTAATTCAATAAAAATAACAATATATATATACTGCTCTCATAAAATAATTCTCTATAAAAGCATGTTAAATAGAGTATTTAATAAAAAGCAGAGTAATAATGAAAAATATACATCACATGATATGCAAGTTATTTCTTCAATCGAAGTTTATTTGAAAGCTGTTTAAGGAAAGGTCTACGGCAGCGGTCGCCAAACTTTTTGATCTCACGGACCAGTAAATTCATAATTTAAATCCCCACGGGCCACTAATAGGATTTTTTAATTGTTAAATATACTTATAAAAAAAATTTGGGTCTAAGAACCAAATCAGTGCACCCTTAAAAAAATAACCGGATACCACATTTTTCTGGGGGCCAACGTTTTTACCCCCCTTGGGGGAACCTTGGCTCGCACGGAAAAAAGTCCTAATGGGCCCCGTATCAACAAAATTTTTGAAGCCTTTTTACAGGGAAAAAAATGGGAGCTCTTTCAATAGATCCATTTTAATAAAATTTTACCTTTTTGGCTTACACATATTGGGGCCCTTGTAGCTTGGGAGCCTCGTAACATTTTTTTTTTTTATTCATTGATAACTACACCCCTGTCTACAGTACATTGCAATTTTGCCTTTCGGGGGCACACACAACTCAAGGTGTTATTTAAATTTTTTAAGTTATCAATGTAGATATGGTTATATATATGCAAAATTAAAAAATTTTTAAAAATTGGTAAAATATTGTAAAAAGGCATCTAATCCCAATAATATACAAATTTTCTATGTAATATACTATATCAAATAAGCTGTGTATAAATATATGATTCAAGGGCCAAAACCCATTTCCCAATTCTGACATGTCCCTTTTTGTCCCATTATTTAAACAATTTTATATGTTAATATTTATATAACTTTGTTTAGTTAGATTGTACCGAAACATATTTTTTCAAAAACCAGTTAAACCTGTAAAATTTTGTCACTTACACAGGTCATATCTTTGGTTTGATTAACAAAATTTGTAAACATATACTATTTGCATCACTTGCTCTTTTTGTTAAATTTTACAAACAAAACTTGACACTTTTAAATTTTATTTAAATGGTTAAAAACTTGGTAAAAAAAATGCAAGGTCAAGATAGAAGTGTTGTCTTAACTTATGTAATTGTAGAGACATTAATAAAAAAAAAATCCCTACAATAATAAAACAGTTAATTTAAACAAGAAACAAACACACAAGAAGGAATCACTGCAGTGCATTTCAATAAATATTTAAAACATACAATTTATAACAAATTAATATAAAATAAACTATGCAGTCAAACAAAAGTTAAAAGTCTAAACAATGAATATAATACATGAATGATATTACAAACAAGACAAACAAAAAAAAACAAAATTAAAATTAATAAAAATGAAACTAGTCACAGATATCAATCTTCATAAAAATGAATATCAGATACTATGTATAATAGCAACAAAATGGATAAAGATTTTATCAACCATTTTTCAGAATCAGTTAATATTTTCACCAATTATGTTTCAGCCTTTTGTGTGGATCAAAATTTCTATTATAAACATACAAAAAGATTCAATTCCTCATGGCTGCATTTGTTTAATTTTAAAGAATAGGAACCTAAGCTTCTGATTTTATTAATATATAGAGAGAGTATATCATTTTAATATACCTTTTAAATAAAGCACATGCAGTCAGACATCTACTTTGCAAATTCCTTTAGTTTACGAACTCTTTCCTGGAATCAAGAACAGAAAAATATTGAAAGATGAACCTCTATTTAAAATTGCTATATCATGACATTTTTGGGGGGTTTAGCGTCTTCAATAAACAGAGGTCCAACTGTATATGCAACTTATTTTCGTTTGAATCATTTATTACTTTCCCATACACACTTCTTTGCTTTTTTACTGTATAATTGAAAGGAAAAGGCAGTGCATTAATCAGATATTTCTAAGCTATAAAGTTACTTTTAACTATAAGAACAAATATGAATAATAAATTAAAAGTACATTCTCTGTTACAATCAAACTTCTATTGCTATTAAGAAATGTTCTGAACATGAATACTTCTCGTTAACACACACACAATAAGAGAAAAGTTAGTATTTTTTCTTTATACATGTTAAATTTCCATCAGCTGAAATCAATAATTAAAAAAGTTTGTGCAAAGTTTTGTAATGAATAGTTTTAACCATCAAGAGGATATATAATCCCCCCCCTCATCTCTCTCTCTATATATATATATTCCTGTTTCAAAATATTAATTTTTACAAAATTTTGAAAAACAGTTTATTTTGTGTAAAAGTAAGTTCAAATATTGACGTAATGTCACACAATATTATTTTGTAAGCAAAATGATCAAATTAATTTTGGTACTTCTGCATTACCATCACCGCAGCCAAATTTGCATCATGCATGTCGCAACATTTTTCACCAAATTCTCATGGCCGCAGTAGCCTAGTGGTCAAGGTAATGAGCTTGTGGCCAGTGTGTCATGAATTCAAGCATGGTACCGCTGAAGACCCATTATGCAGAGGGGGGCAATGCAAGCTAAATACGTTGAGGCTCAATGTCTCCCATTGGTATGAAAGTTTGAAGAGGTGCCAGCTCAGGTGTCATCCTCTCCACTTGACCATGGTTCAAAATTACAAGGTCCATCGTCGAAACCCTTGAGTAGCTGAATAGTGCAACAATAATATTCACTCACTCCACCAAAATATGAAATGATATGTGTCTGATTGGTTCCCACCCCCCACCCCCAAAAAAATAAAACATGTAAGTCTTTTTGATGTTTTGATGATGTTGTATCCATGACAGGACCAAATCAAGCAGTACCATGGCTCCAGATAACAGTTCTGGCAATCTGTTCAATATTATCCACATAGAGGAGGTTTGTTGACGAAAACTGGGTCCCTATTTCTTGTAAAACAGCAAGAATAGCTGGACAGTCAAAAATCTGAACAGGTGTTAACTCTGTATCTAAACAGTTATCACAATTCCTAAAAGTTCTTCTACCATCCCTATTAATTTTCATTCCTCTGTGATAACCTGTTCTTAGTCTAGCAGTAGTCTTTGTTATAAGGCGGTCACCACTTGTATTACAGATCTGATGCTTTACAGGAATTGACTTCCCTCTCAATTTGAAATTTGCGATAGCATTTGCGTCTAATAAGGTAACTTTGACAAAGTTGTCATTATTAAGATTTCCAGCTTCTTTCTGCAGTTTATCTGCATTTTCATTGCCTGTAATGTCAACATGGGCAGGTAACTATTGGAGAAAGCAGACTGATAAGCAGGGTTGTTTTGATATCAAAGTATTATTCACATGGCACAAATTTTGCTGCAGTGATGCTAATATGTAAGTACCTTAATTTTTCCTTCCAAGGCAATTATATCTCTTTTGTAAGATTACTATAATGAAAATCAGTTTCAGTGTAGTATAGGGACTTGGGTCAGTCCTTTTTGGCTGACTAAAACCGTTAGCCCAAAGGGACCACGGAATTATTTATTTTAGAATGAATTCGATATCTCACCATGACATTTAGAAAAAAATTGCCAAATTCGAAGACAAATTGCTAAATTCAAAGTGGCCCCCCTATACTACACTTAAACCTGAAAATCTCAGCAAATAATTTTCATCAAATCCACTATCTTATGCAAAACATTTTAAATGGAAAAATGGTTAAACTCAAAAGTATGTTAAAGTGAAATTATGAAGAAATGACTCTCAAGATAATAGAAACAGCAGTCTCACAGCTGTCATAAAATTCTTAGCAATTTAATTATATATAAATATTTTTTGAATTCCTGATTATGTAAAAATTATTATAATACATTAATGGATTTATAAAAATGCTTACATTTTATGAGTTTTACTCTAATACAATACAAATTAAAATAAAAATGTGGCACTCTAATAATATATTATTGAAAATTCAGTTCATTATAAAGAAAAATTGGTATTTGAAAAGTGATTAGGTACCATTTATTGGTACTTATACATTATACTGTCAACCAATTTCGTCAAATCAAAAAATGTTACCAAATGCTGCAATATACAGCCAATAGAGGATATCTTTCTTGTACACATTCGAACACAGTAGTAACAATATTGACAGGATCCAGCAACTTTTTTTGAATTGGTGATGTCTTTTAGTTAGGCTAAAATGGTCAACTGTATAACATAAATACCAGAAAATTAACATATTAGCAAAAAACACCAAATGTATAAAATAATTGTACAATGTTATAAATAAAAACTTCCAACTTTTTTTTTAACATTCATGGTGTGGGACCAATGTCAAATGGAGCTGATAATGGAGGATCAAAAGTGGCACTGAGATCTGATGGAGTTGGGGAAATATCAGCATGGGCTGGACTTATATCATCGAAACCAGCTCCCAAACTGAAAGGGGATGGATCTGTAGAGCGCAAATCTGAGCCGAGAAGATCAAGATCATCGGTTGGTGAAACAGTCCTCGATTCATGCTTTTCATCTGATGTGAAATCTTCAAATTTAATATCCAGAGGTCCATCAGAATTTATTGCAGGTTGTCTACCACGTCTTCTGGTGGGTATATCAGTTCTCATCTCAAGCATAGTTTGTTTCATCTTACACAATATGTTTTCTGGCACAGAGAAACCAACTATTTCATCAGTCATTAGAGCTGGATTGTTTCGGTACTCTTCAGATTCTGCAAGATTTTTAATGTCCTCAACTATCAGCATGTATGCTTTACCACCAGTTGCTGGCATGAGATTGTGATCATAAAGCCATTGTTTGTCTTCTTGATCTCCAGAATATTTAAATATTTCTGGATGTTTAATATACAGTCTACCTCTAGTGGCTCCAAGTCCTAAAGCTTTATTAGCTTTGGCCCCCATTATAAATTGTGTTTCATTAGTCAAACGATTAGGATCCCACTTGGGACCTTCTCGTTTAATTCGTGTTTGCTCTATTTTGAATTTCATTGGTGTTGAACGACCAGATGAGGAATTGGGAGGCCGACCTTTACGTTTTTTGGGTTTGACAGGTTTGTAACTTACTTCAGAATCAGTGTCAGATTCTTTTCTCTTTTTAATTGTGGTTTTCACAATGGTAGTAGTAGGTTTTTGATCACAAGAAGAACTACTCTCAAATTCTCCAAAGTCAGCTGGACTAGTGCCTCGATTTGATGTAGTTTGATACATCTTTTTAGCTTCTTCTAGAATTTGTCGACATACTGAATGAATGTGTTGATCAGAAACTGAATTTTCTCCATTGTTTACCTTAATATTTTCAATACCGGGTTTAAAAAACGTCTCAATGTATTTCTGAATAATGTCATCAATTTCTTTATTAATGAAGGATTGCATATTTTGTCTGAGTATTTCGAGAGATTTTGCAGTTCCTGAAATGAAACCAAGGCGAGCTCTCTGCATTGCAACAGCTTGAGATCTATAAGCTGTTCGGTAACTAGTAGTGCTAGTGGGAAAATTATTTAAGTTATAGGACCTCATGTTGAAAGTATTTTCCCATTTGACAAGTCCATAACTTTGAAATGAATCTGATAAATCCGAGTTTACATTTTCGCTTTTAAAATAAATATTAACGCCTTTATTGTTGGTATTGAAGAAACGCAACTGCTGGCTTTCACTTTTTACAGGATAAGATGAACTCACTTCAAATTTTGGTGAATGCCAACTGAATATATTTGATCTGTCAGAGCTGTTTTCTCTATCTGAAGGGGAATAGACTCTAATTTCAGGGAGATTTGAAGCCATGAGTATTTTCAACTGTTTACAAGGCAAGTAAAAAAGAGGAAATGCCGATAAACACACTATATAAACAACGAAAAGATGCTCTCCGCAGTTTCGTTATTAACGGCTCTATTGCTGGTGCTTTTCACTTGAAATCAGATGTCAATCATTTGAACAAATGTAAAATTCGTTTCATGAAAAATTGGAAAATACATTATTCATTCATTAAATTATGATAAATTATGATTAAAATAATAAAAGTTTTAAAGTATATTTCGCGTTTATTTAAGAAACTTTTTCAAAATTATTATTTAAACTAATTTTAATTCCAAATATTTTCAGAAACTGCTTCGAAAAAATATTCTAGCAAAGAATGAAGATAAAATAATAATAAAATTTATATCAGTTGCTCTTTATAATAAATTAGACTATACTTAATTTAATAATATTTACACTTGTGATGAAACTTGAACTGAACATGATGCTCAAAACAGAACAAAGTAAAATCCGAAGAAAAGTGCCGCGATATCTAAAAATTGTAAACAAAGATTGATTAATTCCATTACATGAACTTTTTCATAAGAAACAATAAAGATCACAAATTAATAAAAATCCTAAATTTTTAACAGTATATATGCTTATTTATTATTTAGTTAAGTTTTTAATGTTTAGCCCGTTGACTCTCTTTAAAATAGAAATAATACAAAATGTCAGTTTTATGAGACAAGCATTGTCATCAGTTTTTCAGTAGTCTCTCAGGTTTTATTTTTAAACTATGTAGTTTTTATATTTATCTATAGAAATAAAAAAGAAACTGAATTATTGCTCAAATATTCTACGTGATATTCATTCTTAATCTGTAGTAAAATATGGATGATGGTACCAGTGTCATAGATAGTAATAATTTTGCTATCGACATTCCTCACAGTGAAGTTGGATTGGAAGCAGTTGTAGCACTTGCAGATCAAGAAACTTTGGCAAAGGAGGTATGAATCTGTTTCTTTTACTGTAATATTTTTTTTTTATATATTTAAATCATTGATTTGTTTGTCATTGAAAACCGGAATTCTTATTTGTTTGCAAGAGCTTTACTGAATTTTTTTTAATTTTCCATAAATATATAATATTATGACATGAGCACAAATGTTTCATCATGTAGAATTAAATAATTTACGACTCAGCAAGGTAGACTGATTAGAATAAGTGCTTTTGATTGCTTTAATGATCATAAACAAACTCTGTTTACATTAAGGATTTAAAGCTGGAGCTTTTTAATTTTTGTTTTACTGCACATTTTAAAGTATTTTTCTGATCATGATTGGAAATTTATTGTATCTCAAAATTATGTTACTAAAAAGTTATTTTTGATAGTGTTTTTTTATTATTATGAATCTTTATGATTAATATATGCTTATGAACTTTAAACTTTTAAATGTAATTAATTTATTAACTATATACCGGAATAAATTAGCAGATTTGTAAATGAAAGATTCCTACATGAAATTCTAAAACTGAATTATGAGATTTCATTCCAAAATTTTTTATTTTCCATTTCATAGTAGACAAAATACAGGATTAACTTCTTTCAGGTAAAATTATATTGAATTACTAAAATTCTTGGTACTTATGTATTATCGTAAAAATGCCAATGTTCAAGATAACTCGCTAAGTTGTCAACCCCGATTTTGTATGAGTTGTACCCGCTGAATTGGCAACCATCTGCTTCGTTTCATATAATGTTGCCAATATGGTTGTGATAATACCTAAGTACCAAATTCTTTTAAAAACATAACTAAAACAAATTTTACTAAGTTAAAAAAAAATTAATGTTAAATGAAAAAGTTACTTAGGTATTTTATGTATTAAGGTCACCACAGCCAAATTTGTGCCATACAAATCCCGCCATGATATCATAACAGCAAAAGAGAACAGCTACAAAAATAGAATCTTAGGTGTTTTATTTGGGAAAAAAATAGATTTTGGTGGAAAGGAATTCAATTGGTGTGGTGTAAATTTGGCTGTGGTGATGTTAATACATGATTACCATTATTTACTTTAAATATATATATATTATATATTCATTATTAGTTATTCAGCTCATTTACATATTTTCTGGTAAAAGATTGATATTAGCAAAAAGCTAATTATTTTATTTTTGTATTTTCTTAATTTTCTGTTATAAAAATTTTATAGTGAGAGAATACTTGCCATTTTATTTCAAAGTTTCTCTTTCACACTTTTTATGGTGTCCATGTACTTCTAGGGGAATGTAAAGTTTGGTAACTTTAGTGGAAACTAATATGCTTAATTCACAATTAAAATCTTTTCACGAATAGGAATATATAACCCATTCTTGTGAAATTTCCTTAACATTGCAAATATTCATCATATATTGGTGGATAGCATGTTAAAGAGAATAGATAGAAAATTTTTCTTTGTAACCACCAAAAGTTAATAATATAAGAAATGAAACATTATAATTACCTGTGTTGTAAAGAATTCACTGTAAAATGTTATTTATCAATATTTAGATAGATAACGACTTAAGAAATGCTTTTGATGGCATATGTGATGGAGATGAATCTGAGCCTGAAGATGAATCGTTGACTGATCATGATTTAGAAACTGAAAGTGATGATGGTGATACGGATTTGAACAGTAACAGGTGTGATTGAAAATTACATTAATGTACATAAACCTTAAAAAATGTGTTTGATTTAATTTATCTCTCTTTTATTAGAAGTAATTTTATTGACTGCAAAAGCTGTTTCTTTTAACAAATGATTTTCAATTTTAACCTTTTTTTCTCAATATATAATAAGCAGACAGACCTCTATTTAATGAAGTTATTGAATCCTGAAGAAAATATTGTTACGTAGAAAATTTGATCGATATGTGAAATAGAGATTCATCTTTTAATATACTTTATAAATTATGTAAAAAGAAGTTTAAAATTCATAAACACTATGTATTATGTAAAAAGTAATTAATTACACTTTTTTTTATAAATTAATATCTATTTATTTTATATATCTTACCCACCACCCACCCGGTATAGTGGTTAGTGATGCTGACTGCTGTGCCATAGGGCCTGGTTCGAATCCCGGAATGGTTGTTTGTAAATGTATAGTGCCTTTACAGCATGGAGGTACTCTAAATAATCATCAAGCCGCAAGTCCTCTCATGAGGTTGGTAGAAGTGGGAGGCCCCTGACCATTCCCTGGGTGTTCTTCCTCAAAATGGGTTGGAACCGAGCTTATTGTTACCTGTATGCTGCTCAAAGCTATGGTTAACAACAGGCATACATCTAGCCATTCGCCACAGTGAATTTCGCAGGCCTCAATCTGACACCAACAGAGAAGTGGCATTAGTAACAACAACATATATCTTACCCATTAAAAAGGAAAAAGATTGTTAAATAGAAAATGCACTTTGCTATTTTAAGGCTATTTTATGAAGAAAATAATAGAATGTTTTTGGTTCCAGAAAAAAGTTTACAAAATAGAGACTTGTAAAATGAAGGTCCAACTGTATTTAAAATATTAATATAACTTTTTTAATAATATTAAAAGTATTTGTTATTCATTTAAAATTGTATATATAAAAATTTTCAGAGTAATCAAATCATTTAACTTTTAACTCATTTAAAAAATATATTGTTACGTAGATCCGACGGTTCGTGGATTTTATGCAAAACAATCACAAAGAAAATAAACAGTTCTTCAAGAGCGATGTGAATTTACTATCAAAAACACCTTTTTTTAAAATATTAATAAAATTCAAATTTTTTTTTTTAAAAGAAAAAACCCTGGGAAGAAAAATTTTTCCGAAGGGTTTTCTTCAAAAAAACCTTTCCCCCCCACCCCCCCCCATCAAAACCACAAAAATCCCCCGTTTAAAAATACACCAAAGATTAAATTCCAACCCCCAAAAAAGCGCCCTTTGGCCCTTCCCTTTCCCCAAATTTTTTTAAACTTTAAAACGTGGGGGGCTTTTTTAAATAAATTTTAACAAAAATTTTAAAACATAAAAAGGTTTAAAAGCTTAAAACCTCAAATCTTTTTAACATTTCAAAAATTTTGAAATGCCCCTTAAAGACACCCCGGGGACCTTGAGTAAGAGGCACACAGGAAATTTACCATAAAAACACATATAAAGTAAAAAAAGTATTCCCCATATACAATACAAATAAATTAAAAGCACATGAAGAGATGTAAACAAAAACCCCTAAAAAAAAAAACAAGGAAAAGAAGAAAATAATTTTTACATTATTTTTTAAAAAAAATTTGTGACCATTTAACTTAAGGGTCTTATTCATCGGCCAAATAAGGCACCTATTGTAAAAGTTTTCCTTCTTTTTTAGTGGGATTTTGTATCCGCACCACGTCATTCAGCAGGGTTAAGGACCTTCCCCGTTTGTCTGCAGTTTGGAGAGGTCCTTTTCGACGTTTTTGATTCCATAACCACACTTTGTCCCCCCGTGGAAGTGTTCCGGTTACTTTGGTCGTATCGGGCTTTATCTTTTTGGAAGCCAAGCCGTTCTTTCCCTTGCCAGATGATGCATTTTCCCCTCCGTGCCTGGAGTTTTCGACATACCCTCAGGCGCCAAGGGGCATCTTGGTCGGCGAACAGAAAATCTGCGGCAGACGAAGATCTCGTCCCAAGAACATCTGGGATGGGGGGGCCGGTGGTTTGGGGAAAGGGGCCCCCTGTAGGAAGCGGAAAAAGGGCAATTTTTTTCCCAGGCCTGTTGATTACTGTATACCAGGGGAGAGGCTGTTCAGGATGGTCCCTTTAAACCCTCACCATGCCGTCAGACTGAGGATAAAGCTGTTCCTGGTTTTTGTCGATGGCGAATATTTCACCAGCCCCCCTTTTCAAACTGCAGAACGAAGTTTCTCCCTTTTATCGGGTGGTTGTAGAGGGGCCCCAATCTTGAGATCCAGTGTTGAACTAGAACCTCTGCAACAGTCAGAGACTTTTCACTTGGTCGAGAATAGGATAGTTTAGGCCACTTGGTGAGAGTAGTCCATTACAACCAGGATATTTGTTGTTGCCATCTGACGATCTCCCGGAAGTGGGCTAGGATGTCAAAAGATATACCACGTTCGAATGAAACCCCACATTATACAGCTACCGTCTTCCTCTGGTGCGTTTTCTGGGACCTTTGCGTGCAGCACAGGGATCACATGTGCGACAACACTTTTCCGTCCTCCGCATATTGTTCCCGGTAGAAGCGCTCACGGAATTTTTGTAAGGTCTTCATAACACCAAAATGATTGCTCAGTTGGACTGCCATGGGTAACTTAAGGACTTGGAAACTCTTGTCTTTGGGAATTATTAATTGCCACCTGAATGTTTTTCCGTTGTCAGACTCCCATTTTTCGATATATAAAACACCATTTTACTCCAGATGGAGAGAGTTCCAAAGAGCCCAACTAACGCGCTTCGTTGTAGGATGGAAAGAGGCGATATCTTGCCAGCTGGAAAACTCCGTCAGACGACTCTTTGAATTCTATGATTGGTTTTATTTCAGGATCAGCTAGTGGATCTTTTTCGAACCCTTTCTCTCATCCTCCCACGGGGCCGATGTTGATGCTTTGTTACTTGGCGGACTATTCGATGGCGGTACGCCAAATTTCTTTTCGATTCATAGAGCAGTATTTGCAGCTCTCAGGACGCGGGGTCTTCTCGAAGGGGCGTCTGCGCATTTCATGTGCTGATCGCTTTTCGCATGGCGAATTTCCACGTCATACTCCTGCTTAGTAAGTATCCACCTAGCTATTTGGCCTTCTGGATTTTTAAAATTCAGTAGCCAGGTCAATGAGCATGATCTGTTCGCAGCTGGAACCTTCGACGGTAGAGGTAAGGATGGAAGTGCTCCACGGCTTTTATGATAGCGAGCAGTTCCTTCCTGGTCACACAATAATTTCTTTCTGGTTTGGACAAGCACTTGCTAAAATAGGCGATGTGCTCGACCATCTATCTCTTGAGACAATACAGCTAATACTCTCATGACTTGCATCTGTATCCAGAATAAATTGTTCCCAATTTCAGGATATGCCAGGATTGGAGCAGATGTTAGCGAATGCGTCCTTACTTAAGCTTGTTGAGAGCGTTGTTACAATCAACCGTCCAGATGAATTTCTGTTTTGCCTCGGTCAGCTTATGGTGGTCTGGCCATCGTTGAGAAATTTTCTACTGCGAATTTCCGGTAATACACGTGCATAAGCCTAGAAACTCAGAAGCTGGTGAATATCCGTCCGGGTGAATTCAGTCTTTCACAGCCGAGATGCTATCCGGGTCTGTTCGTACACCTTTTGCCGAAATGATGTGTTCGAGATAGGTGACTTCACGCCAGAATAGGTGGCACTTGTATGGACTTAATTTCAGGTTAGCTTCTTTCAGCTTTTGTAACACACGTCTGATATTTTTCATATATTCTTCGAAGGAGCTCCCCACAATGATAATGTCATCAAGATAAGCCAGGCAGGCCTCATACGAAAGTCCTCCGAGGACTGTTTCCATAAGACGCTCGAATGTTGCAGGTGCATTGCACAAGCCGAAAGACATCACCTTAAATTGCCACAGTCCTTGTCCCGTGGTGAAGGCAGTTTTCTCTTTATCGTCAGAGTGGAGTTCTATCTGCCAATACCCACTCTTGAGATCTAGGGTAGAAAACCAGGCATTGCCGGCAAGTGTGTCCAGCGTGTCATCTATTCTTGGCAGAGGATAGCTGTCTTTCTTGGTGACGTCATTCAACCGACGATAATCCACTCAGAATCTGGTAGAGCCATCTTTCTTCTTAACTAAAACGATGGGAGATGCCCAAGGACTTGACGATGGCTCAATGACATCATGATCTTTCATGTCCTTAATGAGTTTTTGGACTTCTTCCTGTTTAGCAAACGGTAGTCGTCGGGGGTGCTGCTTAATAGGAGGATGCTCTTCCGTATCAATTCGGTGGTGCGTTAGTCTGTTTTTCCCAAAGTCCTCAGATGTTTTTGGGAAAATAGGCTTTGGAATTCTGTAATCAGCTTTCCTGCAGCACATCTCTGTTTCTTGTCTAAGTCAGTGCTTTTTAGTAAAATCCTGACTAGATCGTCTGAAGAATGGTCTTGGCTATTGAATTTTCGGTCTACACAAGTGACAGGAGCACAAGCTGCTACTATCTCTCCTTCTTGAATAGTCCTCGTCTTATCACTACAACGTTAGCCACCCTCACTGGGATGACTGACTTCGAGGGGTCTACAACTGACGAAGCTATCAGTACTCCTCCTTTTGAGTTGTCTGGGTCGGATAATCAATTAGGCCGAATCGGAATTTTCTGTTTCTGCTACTAAACCGGGTATTATACATTCAGTTCTTGCGATAATGAGATGTTGGTTTTGCAATATTTTCTGGTTGGATTCAAATTGAGTTTGTAACCCAAAAAAGAGTGATGTCTTCAAATTTTGAATGCATATTGCTATTTTCAAAGCCCAATTTAAAGTTATTGTTCTTCAAAAAAATCCAGCCCAAGAATACAGGGACCCGGTGATATCTGCTACATATACCGTATGGTGATAGTCTATATTTCCAAACCTTAGAGTGACGTTAGCTTTTCCATGAACCTGAATCTTGTCACCCGTCACTGTTTGCAAGGAAACGCAGGGCGGCGTCCAGATAATGCTAACTTTTGAATTTTGAGCCAAATCTTTTCTGATTATAGACACATTGGCTCCAGTATCAACAACCATACGGCACGAGATATTATTAATTTGTCCTATTACGTAAAGTCCCTTCTCTCCGCCATTCACTGCGGTAATCTGGAGAATTTTGTGATGGGGCTTTTCATTATCTGGCAACCTCCGCCCCGCGAGATGGCCATATATTAGTTTTCCTGTTTGGAAGAAGAGACGGTGCTCTCTTCCTTCCTTGCTCTAGGACAGTTTCTTCTCAGGTGTCCGTTCCACCGCATCCCCAGCACTTGAAGTTGCTTTTCTCTTGTTTCGAAAGTCCAGCCTTTATTGTTTGCATTTCTTCTTTCAATTTCTCCATCTCCTTTAGCAATCGAGATTCACATGGCTCATCTGCAGTCATTCTAGCTCCTCGGATAGAATGGCGATCTCTGCGACTGTTTTGAGTGGCGGCCTCCAATTTCAGGGCATATAACAGGGCAGATTTAAGATCTTGCACATCTACCATTCTTACAGCCTTCTGGATTTCCCCAGGGGCTGCGGTAGCCCAGTGGTTAAGGTATCGGACCATGGCAGGCATGTCATGAGTTCGAGCCCCGTACCACTAAGACCCCGTGTGGGGCAGCGATGCACGTTAAATCTGTCGGGGCTGAAACGTCCTCCCGTTGGTTGGTGTGGTAGTTAGGAGAGGGGGTGCCAGCTCAGGTGTCGTCCACGTCACTTGACCATGGTTCAAAAAATTTCGTGGTCCGTCGCCAAAAGCCCTCGTGTAGCTGAACAGTGCAAAGTTAATATTCACTCACTCACTGGATTTCCCCATCTTTCAATCCATCCACGAAATATTGCAAAGAGATTACTTGCGCACAGTTGCTGGGTGTTCAGAAAGCCAAATTGGCGACGCTTTTTTACTTCGGAGGCAAACTCCTGCAAGCTTTCTCCGGTTTTCTGGAGTCTTGTTTTCATCTGCAGATTGCGTAGTCCTTGGGTATTTTTTGGGCCGAACCGAAGATCCAGAGCATTATACAGGAGTTCAAATTCAGTCGCTCTGTGTGGGGAAGAGTCTGCAGTATTTCGGCGGCGTCTCCTCTAAGGGATGCTGCTAGCTGACATGCTTTCGCCCCTTCAGTCCATCCATTGGCTTCAGAAATTATGGAAAATTGTGTCTTGTATACTTCCCAGTTGGTTTTTCCGTCATAGGTAAACAGTTTTACTGACACTGGTGAGGCATTCAGAGGCACTGCAGAAGAAGGCACATGTACTGGAGTAGCAGGGACAAACTTGCTTTCGTTCATCGCATTTCCGGAAGCTAGAAGCTTCTTTTCAAGATCTTCCACTCTCTGTGACATAAGGCTAAAATTTTCAGCTACTCCTTCAATTCTTTCCTCAACTTGCTCTTTAATTCTTTCTATTTCTTCCCCTACTTTCTTCTCTATCTTTTCTTCAACTACGGCAATCTTTTCTTCAACTTTTAATGCTATTTTCTCTTCCACGCTATCGATTTTCTTTTTAAATTATTTCTCAGCTCTTCTTGACCTTTCTTGGTCTCTTCTTGGCTCTTCTGTACATTTTCCAGGTCTTTTGCATTTCTTGCTGGCCTTTCTGCATTTCTTGCCTAGTCTTTTCTTGGCCGTTTTTCAAGGCATTGATGCCTTCCAACAGAGCCTTCAGTTGCTCATCCATCGCTCTTGTTATTGGCATAACACTACCCCACCTCTGACACCAAACTGTTACGTAGATCCGAGGGTTCGTGGATTTTATGCAAAACAATCACAAAGAAAATAAACAGTTCTTCAAGAGCGATGTGAATGTATTATCAAAAATCCACTCCTTTAAATACAGGATTCAGCAGCAATATTCACAGAGTAAATATCCGAAGGTCTTCACACCTTCAACAACAATCAAACACAATAATCAGTGTTTAAATATACACGTAAGTAAAGATTATTCACAAGCACAGCCAAGCTACTCGCTAGTCAAAAAAATCCTCGCTACTTGCTGGTTTAATCCAGACTCCTCGCCGTCCCGGCGAGCATCTTATTTATAGGCGCGACAGAAACTTCCAGAAATATAGCCGCTCGTGACATTGGTGGAGAGATCCACTACTTTCTAGAAGATTCCAGAGGGTTCCGAACTCGCCAATGACGCCAAAATTGTCGCCAACTTGTCTCTAGCGCCAAGATTTCGCCAAGTTCTCATTGAATCTCCATTATAACGTAAGGGGCGGCATTGCTTGTGAAGGGTACAATTTTAACATGAAATAAACATAACATAGAGTAATATAAATGCATTAAACACTCAAATACAAATTATTTACACAATATATTATATCGTAACAATATATTTCGGTGAATAAAATTTTTTGGTACTTTTTCATATTACCAGCAAAAGCAATAAAGTCTTCCAAAATTATACAACCCATGCCAAATGGAGTATTTTTGCCAGTAGCCTTTTACCTACAAATATACAAAACAAGTCACAGCCTTTTCTTACCTTTCTTTTTCTAATAGGAATGCAGATTGATGGTTTTACTTTTGCAGACCTAGTTCATTCCCCGGAAGCTGGTATCACTTTTTCGTGTGACATCATGTAGGCAGTACCAATTGCCACAAGTAATTTTGATGCCCAGTTTCCTTCTCAGAGAGAGGCACCTGAGCTTTTGCGATGTGAAATTGTACTTAGGAATTTAATTTTGCTGAGAGCACCCAAACAAAACAGACACTCAGGGGATTTTTTACATGCAGTATAATCATACAACATGGACGCTGTCGATTTTCTGCATCATGAAAATCCATCGACTTGGGCCGGGTCAAACCCGCAACCTTAGGTTCATAAAGCCAGCGACAAACCAACTACGGCACCCAGCTGCAGAGCTTGTAGCTTTTTCTGATCTGTAATGTCTCTTTATTGATATGTCGAAAGTGGGTGAAAAACCATTGAAAATTTTGGGATTTTCCCAGAACAGAGGAAAAATCTCAAACTGATCCATGAGCATTATATTAGAAGCAACTGAGGAAAATATTGAAAAAGGAAGCATAAACTATGTATTATAATGTATACTGTTATTTGTAAAGTGTAATGAGGAAGTATATAATGTGTTTACTATCTGTTGTTACTCATAAAGTCTGTTTGGCAAGATTGGCTCCAGCAAAATGAAAAAGTACCAATTTTTCTACTAAAAAAGCATTTAAAAGTTCTTTTTCAGTTCATAAAATAATAAATGCACTAAATTTAATTTTTTTTCAGGAAACCTTGTTTATTTTTATTTTGATACTTCCTTAAAATATTTCATTCATTGTATAATTTTTTTTAAAGTATTGTAATATTGATGATAGGTATCTTTATCAATTTAATTAAATATTATTTATGTAAATTCTTCTCACTTAAAAAAATTCAAATCAGAAGTAATTAATACATTTTGTTAATTAGTAATTTTGTGTATGTAATTGTTATTAATACTTTTTGTGGAGGAGGGATATATCAATAATGAAACAAATTAATATTACAAAAAACAGAATAATATATTATAATTTTTATGTTAGCATATTAATTTCAAAATTTTCACATGTGTTTACAAACATAATTGCTTAAATTTGAATTAAAAATAAATTCTTGTTTTTATTATACTATATTTCTGTCTGGGGAAATGTGTTTTAATTTGCTTCATTCATTTGCTTTGCTCTTTTTAAACTTAATTTTTTACTTTAAATATATTTTCAACATGATTTTGTTTTATGCACTCCATTTTAATAAATCATTCATAATTTACAGGTATTTCACATCAGAACAATATGAATCTTCTGTTGCCGTATCATCAGTATGTAATTATTTTTAATGCTTATTGTAAACTATCTTCCTTTAAAATTTGCTTTGTTTTTAACTTAAACTGTACTTTTATTCATTTTTTATTAAACATTTTTAGGCAGATTTAGAGAACTGCAAATAAATTAATTCATTTTTAGAATTTTAATATTTTTACTTTATGTATTTTCAAATTGATACAATAGATGATAATTCCTTTTTTATTAATAATCTTTGATATAAACTTTGATTTTTAGCATTCTTTAGAAAAAAAAAGTATTTTCTATTCAGGATAAAAGTTTATTAATTGAAATGTATTGCTTGTTGTTGCATGCATGATTCTTATACTAAAATGTTACTTGACTTGTTGCCAATATGAATATTAATGATATCTAATAAGATATATTCACTGCAAACACAATAGAATTTGATGTGTTCGACTTCATGGTCCCCGTAACTCATATTTACCAAATGAAGAAAACATAAAAAAATACATAATAATTATTTAATTCATTAAATAACTGTTATTTCAATTGCAAAATGATGATACCTGGCAGCCAACTATGGTTATATTTGTATCGTAAAATTACCAAATTGAGTGGGGAGGGAGGGCTCTCTCTTTCACTTTGTATTAGTTAAAGCTATAGTTGAATCGTATTTTATTGCTTGCTTTTATTTATTGCCAACTTGATAAATTATTGTTATATTCAATAAATACTTAACACAGAAAAATGAGTTATAAGCTTAATTTGGTGTCATTTTTTTTCTTTGTCACCCCAAAGACTGTTAAATGTACATAAAAGTTTATAAATTATTTTTAAAATTTAATATAGGAAATTATAATTTGATTTCTCTTTGATTATCAAACAACTTATAATAATAATACGAAACTGGATACTTTGTGCAGTACATCGTTGGCCACACACAATAAATTGGCGAAGATTTTTAAGAATTTTCACAACTTAAAAGTAAGGCTATTGTGTTTGAGCAAGCACAGTATTGTTTTTTCATTATTGGATAATGAATATTATGTCATTTAACAACAGGTTTTGATTTGGCCGAAATGTTTAGTGATGTAAGTACCTAAGTCCCCTAGTGTGTTTAGTTAACACCTTTTGTGATTGAAAATAACAATGGCACCAAATTGTGCCAACAGCTTTTTTTCTCTATTGGACTTCTATCCAATACAGCAATAAATTAAGGTATGCACTAAAGCATGATCCAATAAAAAATAATTACTTGTTCATTTATGGTGATATATTTTTAAAAACTTCTCAATGCCATATTTGAACATTTATGATTATTTTGTTTATTCTCAATACTTTTATTTAATAATGTTTTATTTAATTTTATACAAACATCTTCTAATACAATTACTTTTTTAATTAACTAAAAATATTGATAAATGACTTTTCCTCTTTATTAAAATAAATTTTCTTCACTTAATAGCCATTACACAATATTGCTTTATAAATATTGACTTGTTCATATTGCTTAAAATATTTTAAGAATGTAGAAAATTAAACTATAATTTTTATGTAAAAAAACTGCATAATATTTATATATTGAATTTTCAAATTAACATTAATATTTTTATAATGGTGCATGAAGGAGACCTGTAAAATGGCATCAAGAATTATGTTTTTAATTTTTCTAATATTTACTTTGATTCTTTTCTTTTTAGGCAGATCCTAATTTACAGCAAAGAAATGAATCTGATGTCTTGGAAAGTGATATTGAACATGAAAATAAACAGAGGACAGATGATTCCTATGAAGCATTTGACCATAGTTATGAGAATAGTATTCACAAGCAGTATCATTATGTGCATAAATCACAAACATCAGAGGAATATGGCAGATCATCAGTTACTGAACATTCTAATCATAACTTGGCAAAACAAACATATCATAAGGATAATAACAGTGGTGTTTATAGTGTCACTGATCATGGAGATTACAAAAATGCAAAATCTTCGAATCCTACCATCTCGAGTGCAAGTGATTCTGCTGTTGGTAATGAAAAATTTTGTTATTTTTGATCAATTTTTTTTTTCTCTTTTAAACTTGAAACTCTTGGTGTATGCAAAAGGAATTATATATAAAAAAAATTATGTTTTGCCATAATGGTTTTTGCATCGAATTAATTTATTATCTCTTATAAACTTTTTCTTGCTAGATGCCAAATATTTTTAAACAAATGAAGAATTGTTAAAAAATTAAGTGGGATTTAAAATGGATGTTTCATAAATAAATTATGCTACATGATGTATCATTCATAAATGTTAATTTAAATTATAATTTACATAAAAGTATTAAATATTTATTTAGTCTGGAGATAAGAATATATTAAATTGATTGTTGAATATACATAAGATATGGGTTTTTTTAAAAATTTATTACTATAAAATTCTTTTAACCTCTTGATATACAAATAAAACAAAATTTGATGCAAACTTCCCCTTTCTCTGTGAGGCTGGATTTCTGGTGCCATTGAGGAGGGGCGGGGGAGAACTTTGCACATTCAAAACAAAATTGGATTGAGGCATGATTCTTGACAGAAACAGCTCCATTGGAGACAGTTCTTAACATCTCAGAGATGTCAAAATCTACTATAGCATTTAAGATTAATGACTTAGTCCAGATTTCAATTTATGTCAACGGGTTAAGTAGCTTTAAAAATTACTCAAACTAATTGTTTCTTTGTTTTGCTAAATAACATTGGTTATATGTGAAATATATTTCATACGGCAATGCATGGTATCTTGCATCTTCTGTGTTTATTTAATAATGCATTATTATAATTTTTAGATTTACATGGAGAATATCGGAAGCTTTGCATTTTATATGAAAGCACTTGCCAAGAAATGAAGCAATTGAAAACAGAAGAAATAATTTATAGAAAAGAAACAGAGCAGACAATAAAATCTTTGAGACTAAGATTGGATCTCTTAGAAAGTAAACTTTTATTTTTATTTTAATAAAATTATTTGCATTTGATTAAAATTTATCTGGTTGAAATCTGCTTTTTGTGTTTTGATTTTTAAGGCAAAGCAAATCTCTTGGTTTAAATAAAAATAAAATTATTATTGGTTATAAAAATATTGTCTGATGAAAATTAACATTTATACATGGCTTTTGCTTTACAAGTTATTATTTTGGTTATTTAAGGCTAAATGTCTGTAGTCTTCTTTTTTTCATGTGAAATACCAGTTTCACAGAAATTGTCCCATTGTAATATATAATGAGACAATTATTCCATCAGACAGGCCTGTTACAGTTACAGTTTTTGTGGCATATTGAGTTACAAAGACTTATCCCCTGATCACAATCATACATGTTTGTGATGATGATGATGGATAAAGGCTATGGTCCCTTTTTTAAATGTTATGTTTTCCAGTTGATAAATTTCAAAGTATTTCAAGCACTGCAAAAAGCAAGCCTGTTTTTAAACAATTTGTTCATCAGCATTGATTTACAATCCAGTGGGCAGAGATCTTCATCTTCTGTATTGTTTATTGAAGTTGAATATTTGTAGTTTATATTCCTTCTGATAAGTTGGGAATAAAATTCCCAACTAAAAGTCATTGGCATCCAGACTTTTAGTCTGGATGCCATTGAAGACCAGATGTGTAGAGGAAATGATGTGCACATTAAGTCTGTTGAGGCTCAAGGTCTTCTTGCTGATGTGGTGGGAAAGTTTTGAGAGCAGGATACCAGTTCAAGTATCATCCTTGTCACTTGACCTTTGTTCGAAATAATGAGATTCTTTGCCAAAAGCCTTCATGTTGCTTCAGAGTGCAATGTGGATCAATCGGAGTTGAACAATTATTGATGAAATTTCAATAGTAGCTCTTATTATTAAGTTTTGTATTAGTAACTAGTAACTGCTTTTATTTCTATCACATTGATTATAATTTATGGGGATAAGTTGTTGTATATTCCTTCTACCAGGAAAAAGAGGGAATATTGTAGGTGAAGAGACTTTCTGAGCCAGAAGTTGAACAATTGCAGGTATTTTGATGTATGTTCCCTGTTGCATTAAGCTTTATTGGGATGTATTTTCAGTTTTTTTTCTCTTGATGTATTTTCTTTATTCAAAACATTTTTCATGTATTATTATTTTCATAATTTTTTTTTTGAGAAATGAATGAATTCATTTTTCATCTGTTCTTGAAAAATGACTGCATTTATGCTCACTTTACTTTTCCCCCCCCTGCTGATCACAAAGAGCTAAATTTGAACATATATTCTCCCAAATTATTTGTCATAAATTATCTTTTATTTTGAAATTATCTTTTATATCTGTTTGCTTCCCTTTCCCATCTCCTCACTATGAAATAAAATCTGATTTTAACCCTCCAAGCGGTCTGCACATAAAATCCCGTCATTCCAGATATGTTCTTTCTGCCTTCAAGCACGATTTACAGAAGCAGCTGAGCCGCATTCTTAAAAATACGGCTCAACCACTTTTGAGAACCCCTCCTGATGGCAAAAAAATACGTGCGGTGCATTTTTGAAGCATCTCCAGAATGGCAAGACTTTACGTGCAGACCGCTTAGAGGGTTAAAAATGACATTTTTCGTTCTCTCTTAAGTTAAAATAACAAAAATGATTATGTGTTTTTATTTATCAGCACTATTTAAATTGCTAACTTTTTACAATTTATTTAGGTGAAAAGAATGAACTTACATCTAGCTTGCAAGAATCTCAAAATTTAATGTCTGGTTACATGCAAGAGAAAAACCAGTTACTGGGAGAGGTTGTTGGTTTGGAATCGCAACTTTCTTCTATGACTAAAGTCAAAGAGGAAGTAAGATTTGTTTTTCATAGACAGTATTTCGAAGCAAATATGTGTTCATTATTCTTTTATTTATATAACTACTCTTTAAGAATAAACTAAATGTGTCATATATTTATCTTTTCTATAGTTTTACTTTTTTATTTTATTTTCTTTTTCATTGATTACATTTCATAGATATTTTCTAATTATTTATGAGAATCATTTTATAATCCAATCCTTATTAAATATTTAACATTTAATATTTTTTTTATTTCAATGTATAGAAATGTAGCATAATTTCTAACCTTTTTTTTTACTTTTGATTTCTTATTTTAATAAATGGTCTGATATTATTAATAATATTATGTAAAAGATTCCTTGTGTATCAATTTGTCTCTGGCATTCTCAGCAAAATTAAATCACAGCATTATTTAACATCTGACAAGAGCTTGAATTAAAATTAATTTAAGTGTCAAAATTTGGTAGCGCGAGTCACCACTGATAGTGCCACCATGAATTGGCTCTTACATTTGGGGATTTGCCATGTCTGTAAAGGCTTAATTCATGATGGTCACATGATAAAGACAAACACGTGTTCTCCATTTAGTTCAAAACAGACATCAAACTAATTGTACTTATTGTTCTTTTTGTAAAACTTGAGTAAAATTTCAAATGTTATAATAGGATAAAAAAATGTTCAAATGTTATAAAAAATAAACTTCAAAATATTTTAAAATAAAAAAAAATCTTATTTTATGCATGTACTTTTAAATAAAATGCATTTTGTCTACCTATGTGCATTATTGTTGCTGAAAAATCTGTATTTCTTAAGTGAAAGTTTTAGAAAAGATCAAAAGTGTGTTGGCAACAACAAAGCACTTGAACTGATTAGCTGGAAACACCTGATTGCTTTATCGTGTGACTATGATGACACGCGAGTTTTTTAACTGATTGGCTAAAAACACATGGTTATCATTATCATGTGACTAATAACATCACATGAATTGAGCCCATTGCCAATATGCAGCCCATTAGGGGAAAAAAATATTAACTATTAATATGTTTTAACTTTTTTATTTTTTATATTTTTATAATAATTTTAAAAGCATTTGTTTGTTTTTTTAAAAAAAGGAGTTTTATGTTTTTTAAATTTTAATTAAATAATCTAAATTTGCTGTATAATTATTTTATTAATTTTTTTAATGGCTGTGTTACAGATTCAAGCAAAGTTGGAAAGTTCCAATGTTACAATTCAAATGCTCGAAAGACAATTAAACGAACTTAATCGATCAGGAAACATGTCTCGTCTTCGTGATCATCATAATGCAATTTTAGAAGAAATGAAATTACGATATGAGAAAGATAGTTTAAAGTTTAAAGAAAGCATTGATCAAATCCAATCAAAGTTGAATTCAAAGGTAAATAAGAGCAAACTGCTATTATTTTTATTTAATGAAACATTGTTATTATACTGTTGTTTACAGCCTTTTCTTCAATTCTAACCAACTGAATGCTAATTTATTAAATTTTTTAAAAAAATGTTTTACCATCCAAATTACGTATTGCTAAATATTAATCGTATAACAGACATAGAATAAACAGAAGTAGATTAAATAAATTCAATCACATTTACTATCCATGAAAATTAACTTTATTTAAGTAGTAAAACATTTTATTTTCTTCCTTTTTATTTGTAAAATGTGTTTTGCATGTATGGTAGCATTATTAAAAATTCTATTTAAGTTTCTGCAGTTCTTTTATAATTGTCTTCAAATTTCTTATAGAAATATTTGTCTTTTGAATTTAACAATTACTTAAAATTATAGTTTTGAAAGCAATGTATTTTGTCTATCCATGCTGAATTAGTTGTGTCTGCTTTTTCATTATTTGTCTGTGTGTATTTTATTATCAAAAGATATAAACCTCTCTCTAAGAATAGTTGAGTTCCTTTTTCCTTTAAAAATTTTTCTTGACCCAATGCTTGTTTTTGATAATTTAATCCAATTAACTATGTTTTTTTTTCTTCACATTTTAAATAATTGTTTATATTGTTATGACTGACATGTGCAGATAGCACTAGTAGTGATCTTTTGTTTCCGTCACCTTTTTGTTTGAGTAGACAAGTTAACAAAACTCAAAGTTTGCCTATAAACCATTCGTTGTATATACCAGGTGTATGCAAATGAAATGAGACGATTGTTTTAAAAAAAAGCACAATAAATTTGCCGAAACTGTTAATATTTCTTTATTCCAAATAATATCCATTGCTACCTACATATTTTCCCCATCTTTGGGGCAATTTGTGAATACCACCCCAAAAAAATGATCGGTCTTTTGAGGCCAGCCAGTCATCAAGCCAAGATTTGACGTTTTCGTAAGAAGTGAAGCGCTGGTCAGCCAATGCGTGTCCCAATGATGCAAATAGGTGGTAATTGGAAGGAGCCAAGTCTGGCGAATAAGTCGCATGCACTAAGGGCTCCCAGCCGAGTGCCTTAACGATGTCCTTGGTCGGTTTAGCACGGTAGCTAGGTGCGTTGTCATCAAGGAAAATCACTTTGTGCTGCCCTTTCTTGTATTGCTCGGGTTTTTCGAGTATAGCATCGTTCAAATTAAGTAATTGTTGCTTGTAGCGATCAGTATTAATGGTTTCGCTGGGTTTGAGAAGCTCATAATAGATTGGTCCCTCCTGATCCCAGAAAATACACAGCATTGTCTTGCGGCCGAAGCGATTCGGCCTTGCGGTCGATTTGGACTGCTGTCCAGGGTCAACATATGATTGATTACGCTTGGTATTCTCAAAATAAATCCAAGTTTCATCGCCAGTCACAATACGATGGAGACATGACTTGCGTTTGTAGCGGGCAAGCAACATTTCGCACATGAGTTTTCGGTTTTCCTGTTGACGGTCCGTTAGCTCGTGTGGTACCCATCTACCGACCTTTATTATCTTGCCAATTGCTTTGAGACGATGGGAAACAATGCTCTGGTCAACGTTAAATTATTCTGCAAGATGTTCTTGCATTTGGCCATCATCTTCATCGAGTAATGCTTGCAATTCAGCATCTTCAAATTTTTTTGCTGGTCTGCCACGATCCTCGTTTCTCGCATGGAAATCACCATTTTGAAACTTTTCAAACCACATGTAGCATTGCGCACGGCTCAGAGCATTGCCACCGTATGCTTCTACGAACATTTGATGCGATTCGGCAGAATTTTTCTTCAGATGGTAACAAAAAATTAATGCTGTCCGCAAATTGTGGTCAGAAGGCTTTAAATTCGACATTTTCAAAACAGTAAAAAAAAAATACAATGCACGCTAAAACTCGTCCAAATGTAAACTAAACATGAGTATCAAAGGTCAAACTATAAAAAAATCACGTATCATGGTTTCGTATTGTTTGCCTATACGTGTGGCGACATCTGTTAGCAATCGTCTAATTTGATATGCATACACCTGGTATACTAGTGGCATAACAGAGAGTATTAGGGTCCTCCTTGCAAATTCCAGTTTGGGGCCCTAGGTCAAATACATACTTTGTGTCAGTCAAGCTTTTAGCCCCTAGAGTCCCTGACAATGCAGAGGTGTACGTTACGCCTTTGATATATATATTTGAGATCAATACACATTTACAACTATTACAACCATATATCATATAATGTTTCATAAGAAAAAATAATACACAGCATTGTGTTTTTTTTTCATTCTCAGTTGATTTACTCTAAGACATTGATTCTGTGATTCATAAGTAATGTAATCCAAAATGTTCTGTTTATTTATTGGAAAAAAAATATTTAATAAGTATTTGAAATTTTTATCTTTTTTAGCTTTAATAAATTTATTTGTTTATCAGTGATGTAGTTTAAATTCATGCAAATTATTCTCGAAAATTTTACATTATTAAATTAAGTTCTTTACTTTTTATAATACAAATTTTCAGGTTAAGGAAGCTGAAGAGCTAATTTTGAGAAATTCAGAATTGCAACAAAAGTATCAGAAATTGCAAATAGAAAAAGCTGAATGGGTGAACAAAATGTCTCAGGAGCTTGAAATATCTCAAAAAAAGTGTCAGCAATATCTTGAATCAGGTATTTAAATTAATGTCAAATAATTCTTTTTTAATTTCATGCTTTTTTTTTCCTTTAAAGTTTCAATTTCACTTCTATTATTAAGTTATGGCTGCTTTTTTTTTTTATTTTTATTTATTTCTATTCTACAGATTCTTCTTTTCTATTAAACCCAGATTATAATCACAAGTTCATAGCCAACAGTGTTTTAGTTCTAATACCTTCAAAGACTAAAATAATAACAACCACCATATAATTAAAAACAGTTGGTTAATATTTCTACAAAGGGGGATGACTGGCCAGTTCTTCCACCAATAGGAACAGCCCCTTAAGCTATGGCATTTGTCAGAATAGTGACCAAGTACTTTTTTCCTCTCTAAACCACTTTCAGATCACCTTGGCACCTCTTGAATCCATAAACATCAATCGACCACTCTGTTTTGTATTTAGAGGGGTGAAGGAAAAGAGCTTCCTCTTTCAGGCTTATCTAAAAATCCCTCTTTTCCCCCCTCGTATAACTATTTCTAACTAGTATATTTATTCTTTACTTTATTATTCTTGTAAGTGATTTTTTCTCTCTTTAACTTAATCTTTTCTGTATTTATTTCATTTTAAGTTATTTTGATTGTTAAAAAAATGCTGGAAAAGAAAAGAGGTCTCTTGTCAATAAGAAATTAAAAAACTTGCGATAGATTTATGAAATTTTTGACAATTCGGTCTGTGAGTTAAAAAACGAAGCACAGGACTTGAGATAATCTTTAAATTTGTTCCTAATTTGCTGTGCAGAAACTTATTTTAGCAATTAACTTGAGTTGGAATTTTATAGTTTTATACTAGCACATTATATTCAAAACATTGATGTTGTGGTATATTTAAGATTTATGAATGTGTTTTAATTTTTGAATTGAAATTTTTATTTTTGTATCGAAAAATTTTAATTTCGTTATTACAGAATTGAATGAAAAGTATTAATTTCTAAAATAAATATTTCAAAACTATTAAAAATATTTTATCTGCGTTTACCCTATCTCCCTTAGAAAAATTATCTATGGAAACAAAAATCAAAAACATAATGAAAAATTATACTTGAATAAATTAAAGTTTGAAAAATGAGGTATACTATGTCTAATTGAATGAATATTGTATTTATTCCAATTAATTAAGGTGAATCACAAAATTCATTTATTATACAATATTTTATTGATACCAATAATTATAAAAATAGAAAAATTACACTGATATTTGTAGGACATTTTTAAAATTACATATTTTAGTTTTTCCAATTTTTTTACAAAATGCAGGAAATACATCAAAATTTTTTTTTTTTTTAATATTATGATTTAAAAGTAAAGCTATTAATACATATATTTTTAAAAGAAAATAAGCTTTTACAAGTTTTTTTGAAATTTTCAAACACAAGAAACTTTTCTTGGTATATAAAAACCTTCAAAGTAAGAAAGAAAAGTTTTTGTTTCATATTTTACTTCTAAAGTTCTACTGAGTGTGTTGCACTTCCTAATTTTTCAAACTTAAAGAAGTTTTTTGTAACTAAAATGTAGTTTATTTGAAGAATAAAGGAATATGAATAAATATAAATAAGAGAAGCACACATGCATGATTACAAAACCTTTTGTAAGATTAACTGAATTGCATGTGTGAAAAACCATAAACATAACTGAAATGTCTTAGGAAATAGTTAAAATACTAGAATGCAAAAAAATGTGCTTGTGTCCCTTTTAGGCAATTATCGTTTGTTTTTCAGTACCTGATATAAATTTGAATCCTTTTACTGGAAGTCTTTTATGTTTTAAGACTTGGAAAAATATGGTGCTTATAAAATAGGGATTTGTTGAATTTTTCATGCAAAAATTATGTTTGATGATATCTGGTTCAACATATAAGAAAAACTACTTGTTATTATGAACTCGTGATTTGTTTTGTTTGTTTAAAAGATGAAAAATTTTGTGTAAGATATATCTAATGATTAAAGTTTTCATTTTGTACATTAAGTGGTCATATTTATAAGTTAATATTGCATCATCAAATTATTTTTGGTCTTTATTAATATTGAAACATAAAAATTTATTTTTACAAAGGTACTATTGAAGAAGTTAATCGCCTGAAGCTTCAAGTTCAGCGGATGGAAGAAGAAAAATCAAATATTGAGAGGGAGAATTCCATATTAAGAGTAAATATATATTTTCCCCTTGGTTTTATTTTTACAAAAAAAATGAATAATTCATTTTTATGATACCCTTATTCTTGATTTAGTTCTTTGTGAAATTTTCATCGGGTGAATAAGTAAGTAATACTGTTAGGACAATAATTCATCTATAAATAGTAACTAAAGAGCTATAGGAAAAGCTAATAGATTGCTTGTAATACTTGTTAGCTATACATATTATTTTTGCAAATCACTGAGCATTTTAAATTTATTTCAATTTTTTGCAATAAATGAAATAGAATAATGTGCTTTATTTGCATTTCGTATTCTTATAAGAAAAGTTAGACTAAAACTTATTAATATTTTTTTTTAAATAATTGAAATAATCTAATTGAATATTTGTAATTTTATTAGTTATTATTTCTTTTAAATCATTCCAAAAATATTTTTATGTAATTTATATATATTTACTTCATATTGATTTAATTTTTAAAATATGGCAAGTGAATATTCATGATTCATATTTTCCTACTTGCTTTACTTTGAATCAATATAATTTTTAAAGAATGAATTAAATAGTTCAATTTTCTAGTTTTTCAGAATTAATACAATGAAAATTGTAATTTTCTGTTGATTAAAGCATTTATGTAACAACAATAAATTTGAAATATTACTATATGTACAGAATGTGTATAAACTTATACACCCAATTCTGTGTTCACACAAATTGGGTGTATTTTTGAGAGTATTTTGATTGAACACAATTTTTTTTAACTCTTTTTACACAACTTATTTTGATTTAACAGAATTGATCAAAATTCTTAAAAGAAAAAGTTGCTTTTCTTTTATTTTATAACTGTTTTTGAAGACTAGGAATGTAATGCGATTTCCATTTGTGAGATTTCCGTAGATTTTGCAACCTCAGTATGAAATTTTATCTGCTTTGAAAATATCAAAATATTGAGCTAACAATTCCAAACAAGATGATTAAAGTATGTGAAAGAATAAGAAAACTAAGAATGATACATGAAAAGGAGATTCTGTATTGGTGATCGAATTTCAAGCTGATTAGCAAACAAGTACTTTGGACAGACTAGACATCTTTAGCTGTTTGGTAATGTTACTCCCCATAAAGAGAAAACATAAAGGAACAAAGACCCTTAATGATGCTATATCGGCTATAATTCATGAAAACAATCTTATGAAATAAAAGGTTTAAGATTTAACCATCAAAACTCGTGATCTATTGTACTGTTTTTGTTGACTTGAAAAAACTGGGATCAATCTTCTATTTTTCCATAGATGCAATTTTGTTTACGCGTATTCTACAGGATTGTATCTATTGTATAAAAACAAAATTAAGTGTAATTTAATAATTTCACTATTTATTTCTCTTTTTCAATTCCTACTATTAGCTTACACTCTCTATATATTTATTTATCTTGGTGGAATTTTCAATCGTTAATAAAATACATTTTAAAGCGCTCAATGGAGCTGAAATTTTATATACATGATTATATTTTCGATGACAATACAATAATTTAATTATTATTAATAAAAATTATTTGATTAAAACTAATTATTTAAAGAATTACAAATACACAGCCACGTTGGCATCATTTTCGGTGACTTAGTGACCATTTTGGCGAGTCAAAAAAAAAGGTTTTTTCCCGTTTTTAAAGCATTCAGTTGAACTGAAATTTTATATACATGATTGTTTTGGATGACAATGCGATACTTTAATGATAATTAATAAAAATTAATTACCACTTAATGTGACTCTGTCATATGTACATACATATTTATGTTAATTGTAACTATTTAATAAAAAGTAGCTGAAATAAAATTTTTCTTTGTTGATCTAAGTAGGAATTGACTATAAAAAAATGATTTTATATTGCTTGTTTTAAAAAAAAAAACATTATTTACTATTATACTTATTAAAAGTTCTTGTGTGTGTTTCTAAAATAATTTTGTCCAAAAAAATTGTCTTTTTTTAAATTTTGAATATGATCAATATAAACTTTGAATATAATTTTAATTTTCATAATTTGCTGATTTTTAGAATGAAATCAAATCTTTAAAAACAGAGCTCGAAACATCTGAAGCACTTCAGAGAATGGCATTTTCAAATAAAAAGCTACATGAAACGTTAGATGGAAGGTAAGATATCTTAAATGAATTTAATTTTTTTCCTCTCTTTTAAATCTTAGCTTAACATGTATATTTAGTAACTTCTAACTTTTACATTCTTCTAAAAATTGTATTTTATAAATAAGAAAAATACAATTTTTAGAAGAATGTAAAAGTTAGAGTAGTGTAAAGAATTATAATATAAATATTATAATTATTAATTGTTGGGGACTCCATTATTTATTTTTATGTATTCTTTGGTAAGTTGTTGGATAATATTTGCAACTTCTAATGTACACCAGATTAAAGTTTTAGTTGAAAATAATCTGAAGTGATTAAAAGATTTTTTTTATTTCCATAATTTTAATCATTGTTGTAACTATCTACAAATAATGAAAGTGAAATACATTTGTATTTATAAAAATATTTTTGTTCTTGAGCAAAAAAAAAGTCTCTTATTTAAATGTTATTTACTATAAATAAGACATAAATGAGAATTATGTAATCACACAATTTATGAAATTGAGTTCAATTATTTCTAATGGTAGATTCTTGCCATAAATACAGTGACCGCGGTAGCCGAGTGGTATAGGTATTGGACCGTGGCTTGCTTTGTCACGAGTTTGAGCCCAGTACACAAAGACCGCTTTTAGGGAAATGCGCGTTAAATCTGGCAGACAAAAACGCCTCCCGTTTGGGTGTGGTAGTTGGGAGAGGGTGCCAGCTCAGGTGTCGTCCAGTCCTTGACCATGGTTCAAAATTCTTTGGCCCGTCCCAAAAACCCTTTCTTTAGCTGAACAGTGCGACGTTAATATTCAATCAATCAATCATGCCATAAATACATTAGGTATTTATTCTCCATGAATGTTTCAAGTTACTTGCGACCACTCACACACAAAAGTAAAGTGCTTTATGTTTCATGTGTTTATTTTCAAACCATTTTTAACATTTTTTAAAAAGTGATGTTAATGTAAAACTATTTTATTGGAGAAAAAAAGTTTTTGTCTAGTTTGGTCACTTTTATTTTAGAATTCTGTTCATCATAATGTTTTATAATAATATAATCTTTAGATCATAAGATTTTATATTAATTTATTTTTTAGAGGAAATGAATTAAATTTACAGAAAGAATTAGAGCATTCCTTGAAAAATGTTAGATCTTTGAGAACAGAGAAAGATGCTTTGAAGAAACAGTTAAATGATTCTGAAAGCAAAATGAAAAACTTGTATAAAAAGGCGGACTTATTAGAATCTCAATATGCAGAAGCAAAAGTAGGTATCTGGAGAAAATACAGTTTTAATATTGATAAATGAAGAATATGATTCCATTTGTAGATATTAGTTTTGAGAGGTTGATAGATTCTAAAACATTTTAATTTGGTATAAGTTGCTTAAAACATATAATCATTCCATATTAAATTTGTTTGTGCACATGAATATATCATTTGTTGATGTACATTGATAAGAATTAATGATTGCTATGCACTATTTTGAAATTTAAAATATATTCTTTTAAATTAATATATAGTACAAATAAAAATAAAATTTTCTCAATCATATTATCACATTTTATAGAAAAAAATAAAGGAGTTAGAAGATAAAGTGAATTCTCTTTCTTCAAATGAATCTGCATCTACAGCATTTTATGAAAAGAAAATCAAATCATTTGAAAATGAATTAAGTGATCTAAAGATAAATTTACATGTAAGTATCAAATGTAATTGTGCAAAAAGTTTGCTTAGATGTATATTTAAAAATCTGTTTTAGTACTATTAAATATTTTTAATTGGATTAAAGTTTTTTATTATAATTATACCACTTAAAGATTTTTTGTTTTGTTTTTTTTGACAAATTCTGGAACAATACATCACTGTTTGAACTTAGCTTTCTTTCTTGCCACTGGTATTTATATAGAAGTCTAGTGTCATGGAAAAAAAACAAGCCAAAATGGGCTAATTCGGCATAAAAAGGAATGATATGCATATGACTGAAAAATGCTGAATTATTTGCATGATTTATGAGTTTTATACCAGCAATAAAACTTGTTTCACGAACTTTCTGTATTAAGTTATTATTTTACTACTTAATTAATTCTTAAATTTTATAATTGAATATTTTAGTATCTTATTTCTGTTTCAAATAATACCATCTATGAAATTATACAACTTATTAGCTGTTTTAGCTTAGATTTTCTTCTTTCTAACATTTTTTGAAATATTAGATAAAAGCTAATAAAATGTTAATGATTAATTATTAACCTCTTAAAATATAAGATGTTTAATGGTTAACCTCTGATGACATTAAAGATCTGACAATCTTTGAATTTTTTCATAATCTTTATTATCTGTGTTTTTCATCCATTTATTTATATTTAACTTTATCAAAGGACGTAACAGAGAAACTGAAGTTAGCATCTGCTAATGAAAAAATGCTTCTTGAAAACAATGAAGAACTTCAAAAGAAAATGACTCATTTGGTTCAAAAACATGCTGAAGATAAGATACAAGCTGTGGAAAGGTAAATGTTCCGCTTGATTTTAAAATTCACATTTAGAAGTCTTGTTAACCCCTTAAGTACCACAAGCATGTATATACGTCTTGCTCAACTAGTGTGTTAAATCCCCCAAAACCTATGTATATATCTTTCCGAGAAATGTGAATTTTTTCTTCTCTCTGCTATCAGTAAAACTATTCTGAAGGCTTTAGAATGCAACAAAATAACCTTGACAGGTTTTGCAAAGGATTTACCTATTTCAAAGAAAAATTTACTTATATATGCCTTTCCATTTCCCCCTAATACACATGCCTATGTGAAAAATGGTGGCACTGGATAGCAAATTGTGTAACTTTTAATCAGCAGTTAAGGGGTTAATACAGTATGTTTCAAAAGAGGTTTGATTTTCAAAAGGGCAAAGCCAAGTTATCTCTTACGCTCTGCGTGTACACACATAAGGATAACTAAGTTATAAGTTAACCAAAATTCTATTTCCCATTTTCTCTTCTGTAAAGTCCACATTTGATGTTATTGGGATTTTTCATTGTAATATCAAACATTTTGCAGATTAATAAAAATAAGAATGGGCATTTTCTGTTGTTAATATCTTTAAAAAAAAGTCAGATGTACCACCTTAAAGTAAATATTAATTTTCTAGAATTATTCACTCCTCTGTAATCTTTCGAAAAATAAATCCACAGAGTTTCAAAAGTATAACAGTTTGAACCATTCATTGCTCTAAGTTTTCTTCATTTCTGCAAATTTAAAAGATTAAACTCTTATTTCTGTTAAATTGTGAATGTTTTTTTCCCTAGGTGTCGAGAACAGTTGCTTGAACTTCATGAAAATGCTTTGCGAAAAGAGAAAGAAAGGATTCAAGCAAAAGCTAGTGCAGAGCTTAAAGATGTTTGTTTCAAATATGAGAATAAAATATCTGAGCTCCAGTGAGTAAAATAATTTGTTCCAGTAAAATTAATGGCCTTAATGTTGTTGTGGCCATTTCACTGCTTCCTATACTATTTTGTTATACTTCTATTTATAGTTTAGCTTTAAGTTAGATTTATGACAACTTAGTATTTGATTAATGATTATATAAAAGTTATTGTGTTGTGTTTTCTTTAGTAAAGGTATTGTTTTCATGTCAATACAAAATAATTCATTTGTTCTTTTTTTACTATTTTTTATAACTTTTATTTTATAGAAAGGAAATAAAGATTCTCAATGATGGATTATATGATTCTAAAAACCAATTTCTTGTTCTGTATAAAGAAAATCAAAATCTACTAGCAAAATTTGATGGCATTTTAAAGCCAAAAGAGAAAGAAGATATTGAAAAGGAGATTCGTTTGGAATATGAACAAAAATTAAATGAGAGTATGAAATACTTTTTCCTTTATAATAGTTTAATATAAAATTTGAATATTTTTTCTTTGTCACCTTTAATACAAACTGATAAAACAATATTTTATCATGGATAAAATTAAGATTTTAATTTTAGCAATTCAGAATGAATTCTAAAAAAGTTTATGGATGTAATTTATGTTTCAGATTATATTAATAATACTTTTAGTTTATCCTCTTTCTTGCACTTAATTTCAAAGTGATGTCTGTGAACTCTTTTTCTGAATACAATTTACTCAACATAAAATGAATAGTTCTGTAATGATGCATCAAATTTGCAATCTGGATGTACTCAAGCATATAGACTATTTTGTAAATAATTATTTATTTTATTTTAGAAATATTCATTGTACTATATGTATTTACATACCTTTTTTTATTGTTGGTTGTGTCTGTAATACTTTGTTTTTCAATGTGTATGCTTCATACTGGCTTAAAATTTTTTTACATCAATAAACATGAAAAGAAAACATATTTAATAATTTTTTTGAATTTTCATTACTGTTGGATGAAATTGATATTACTGTTAATGGCTTAAAGAAAACTAAACTATATTGTAAATAGGTTAACTTCTAAAAAAATAATTTATATCTCATTACAAATGCTGGTTTTTTCATGTAGACAATTTGTAATCATAAAATTAGTCTCAAATTCAAATTTCTTAAAATTCTGTTCAGCTGTTTCTAGTTTATGGAGGTTTTAAAAAAATTGGGGTCTGCTAATGTTAATTAATTGTCCCAAATATTTGACATTTAAAAAATGTATCCATTCAGAACTTTATGTAGATATCTGCATCCATTGATGGATAATTGTCTTCCGATTCTAAGGATAAAACAAAATGAAAAAAAAAAGTAATATTGTATAAATAGGAATTAATAGTTATGATAAAGGGTGAACTGTAACATTATCAATTTTTTTTAGATGATTGGATTCCACATGCTATAAAAACCTCAAATCCAAAATTTTATGCAATTTCCTTCTAATAGTTCAGAATATATATAAGAACTTTAAGGGACTATATGTTAGTTTACAATGAAATTCAGCACATGGTTATATAGGTTATACTAACTAGGGGAGGGCACGACTGAGGAAACTCATTTGGGGTTGAGACTTGGTGTAATAGTAGTGCTCCTTTAGGGTGTTCAACCGTCACAATGTAATTCCGCCAAATGGCCAGTCAATTTGAAGAAAATAACCTTCAAAATTCATGTTTGGCTTTTATACAATTAAGTTTTAATTTCCTCCAACGAGTCCGTAGCCTGGTTGGTAAATCATCTGCTTACTGTGTGCAAAGTTAGGGTTCAATTCATGCCATTAACCTTTTTTTCAATTCATTTAACTATTTTTTAAAATTAAATAAATTTATTTATAAATGGTTTATTAAATATTAAGTTATATTTTATGTAATTATTTTGTATTTTATAAAGTAAAAAAAATTATATAAATGTATTATTTAAATTAGTTATTATTAAAATTTATTAATTTATTATTAAAATTATTAATTTTTTAAATTATTAATTTATTATTGAAATTATTAATTTATTAAAATTATTATTTATTATTGATTTATTATTAATGTTATTTAAATAAATTTTCAAAATTATTTAAATAAACTTATTAAAATTAAATAAATTTATTTAAAAAGGGCTTATTAAATATTTTATAGAATTATAAAATAATTAAATTAATAATATATAAAAAAGACAAATTTTTTTTATGTATAATATCATTTAATATTTATTATATATTTTATTATCAATATTATTTATTAATATAAAAATATATTTAGAAAATTTAATTTAAATATTTATATAATTATAGTCTTTTTTTATTTACTTTATAAAATACAAAATAATTACATAAAATATCATTTAATATCAAATAAACCTTTCATAAATAAGTTTATTTAATTTTAAAAATGATTAAATGAAATGAAAAGCAAAAAGTTATTTGATGAATCGAACCCTAACCTCGCTCATAGTATGCAGACGATATATCAACCATGCTCTCTAATCGTTGGGGGAATAGATTAATTGTATAAAAGCTAAGCATAATTTTTAAAAACTTTCTCCAAATTGACTGGCCATTCCATGGAATTACATTGAGGGTTGAACACCCTAAAGGAGTAGTACTACTACTACACCAAGTCTCGACCCCAAATGAATTTCCATAGTCATGCCCTCTCCTTGTAAGTTAAAAAATGAGTAAAATAATTTTTCTTTAACTTAAAAAATTAGTTAATTAATCCGTTAACATAATTGAGTTCCCTTCAAACCATTAACATATGGAATCATTTTTATCTAGCTGTCATGAGAAATGTTAAAGTTATTAAGGGTATTTTGTTTTGTATTTGGTAACTTTGATACATGCATTTAGCATCATTTACAGGTATGAACTATTACATATAATTTCAATCAGCATTCTAAATAATTAAGTAATTTGAGTGAAAAATTAAAAATAAATAGCTTTTTATAGTAGTTTTCTTAAATATTTTATAGTATAATTGCATTTGGTTGGAAATCAATTATAGTATTAAAGTTATTAATTTTTAATTCATTCTTAGTATTTTCTTTTTATTGTTTTATTCATAGTCAAACAAATAATTGAAGTAAATAATTCATTCTTATGTTTGCAGAATCAAATCTGCTCAGTGAATAAGAAACTTTATAATTCTTGTACATATTTTTGCAGTGAAAATAGTTTTAACAAAACAAAACCAGGAATACCTTGCTAATTGTTTGAAGAATGAAGTTGAAAAAGTTCAGATGGAGTGGACCAAACAAAAAGTGGAAGAAATTAAAGATTTTGTTGAAAGTACAAAACAGAAATTAAATGACGAATTCCAGAATTGCTTGCAAAAAGTAAAAAAACATGTATTATCATATGTTGTACTTAAATCAACAGTATGAAAATATTAAATCGAAAATGTTCCTAATTTTCTACCGAGTTTTGTTTTTTAATTTCTATTTTATTCATTCTAAAATTTAAAATACATGAAAATGAAAGTAAAATTTTCTATTTAATGCAACACCTTGCATCCAATGTGTAACAATGTTTGTACAACAGTTTTATTAAAATACATTTATATTTTCTGTATTTTAATAAAAACTATGAAACAAAATATTTTAATATTGAAAAAAAGTTGAGAAAATAATACATCATACTGAATGGATCTTAAATAAAATAATTCTCTCAATTAAAATAAAGTTTGTTTTCAGAGATATAGGGTTTTTAAAATTTTATTTTGTTATTTGTAGGATCAAGCCGAATTACAAAAACAACTTCAAACAGAAAAAGAGAAACTTCTGCAAGAATATGCAAAAAAAGTGAAAGATATAAACAAACTATATGAAGAAGAAAGAGATAAATTAAGTACCAAATTGAATCAAGATCTACAAAGTAAATGGGAAAAAGAATTAGCTATGCTAAAAGAACGTCATGAAAATGAAGTTAAGTTTATGCAGCATGAATTTGAAAACAAGTTACAGAAGATGGAAAATGAAATGAAAGATCTTAAGGTAGGATTACTTCAAAATATTTACAAATTTTGAAGAAAAAATTGTTTTCTCTCTGTATGAATTATTAAAATTTATCCTTTATATAAATGTTTTCTATTATAAAACTTTTTGGTACTTATGTATTGGATGTACGGAAAAGGTCTGTCATTTTTTTCTTAAGAAAAAACAAACATTTTTTTAAAAAATTTTTTATTTAAAATTTTATCCAAAATATAATGTTGTTTGTTAGTTAGAACTTTTTGTGAGTGTTCTGTTTGCTTATCAAACTACCTGGATAAGAAGTCTTCTGTTTTGAAGGCAAAGTATTCTTCCACTACCATTTGAACACTCTTGTAATTTATATATTCATTTCCATCAAGAAAGTTCTACAGTGACTTGAACAGATGATAGTCAGATGGTACAATATATGCTGACTGAGGTAAAGTTTCAAAACCCAGCTCTGCAGTTTTTTGTGCCTTTTTTCTAGCTGCGTGTGTTTTAGCACTGTTTTGATAAAGAATTACACCCTTTCTCTTAGCCAAAGAGAGACGTTTACATTGAATTTCTTTATTCAAAACATCAAGTTGCAAACAGTAGTGATCAGCATTGACTCTGTTTCCTTTTCTTTCAGAAACTCAATGTGCACTATACCCTTGTAGCCCCACCTGTAACACAACATAACCTTCTTCTGATACACACGTTTGGACGTAGATGGTGGTGTCTCCTGTTTGTAAACATAAGCATTTTTTCTAACCTAGTGTTCATACACTATCCACTTTTCACCTCCAATCACCAAGTGGTCCAAAAATGGGTCCCTTTTGTGACATGCAAGATTTGAAGAGCATATTGAAATTCTATCCATTAAAATTTTTTTTCACTTAATTCGTGTGGCACCCAAACAGAGAATTTGGACACAGAACCAAGCCTTTTAATATGATCCAAAGGTGTAGTATGATGAATTCCAAGTTTGAAGCCCACTTCTGTAGAAGTTAACAAGGGATTTGTCCTGATCATACTGCATAACACTTCGTCATTCACATCTGATAGCTTCCTGATCTGGGTTCATCTTTCAAAGAAAAATCACCCAAACAAAGTTTCACAAACCATTTTTGGTGTGTTCGAGCGGTTACTGCAACCTCTAAACACATTATACAAGAAGGGGGATTGCCTCTATTGCGTTATTCCCTTTTTTTCGGAACTCATACCACATACAATGTCTTAACGTGCACTTTTTCTTCACTCATGCTGACAGTTTTACCAGTTTAAAAGAACTAATTAAAATACATAAAAATGTGTATAAGTCATCAACCATATCTTACTGTTTAAACCAGTTTTAGTCTGATCCGAGTTCTTGCTAAAGATAGACAATGCACGAATGTGCACATGTTAAAAAACAATAGAACATTCCTTTACACACAATATTATACTGTCAACCAATTTCACCAAATCAAAAGATGCTGTTAATTAAAAAAAAATGTCACCAAATGCTGGTATTATTATTATTGTGTTCAAACATGTGCAAGTATAGTTTTCCCATTATTGGCAACTCAGCGTGCCATTTTGGTGACATCTTTTATTTAACTTAATTGGTCAACAATATAATGCAACCATTGAACTGGTATCAAACTTTTTCAAATTTTAAATTCAATGACAATGTAAATTTAATGGTTTTTTATTTATATTTTAACTGCAAATTAAACTTATACATATGTAACCCGCACATATAATTTAATGTATCGTAATGTTTTGATAAATTGCCTTCTATGTTTAATACTAATATTTACAAAATATATGTATCTTTGAATTTATTTCACATTGAAATGAATCATTTTATAAAATATTTTCTGAAGAAATTATATGATTTTTCACTTTAAAAGAATAATTTTTTATTATTTTTTACACATCTAATTTTTTGTCCCATGCCAGGGTTAAATTATCTCATTACAAATTTTTTTTAAATAAAGGCACAATGCTTCTACATTCAAGTTATATTAGAGCTTTTTGATTTTGTAGATGAATTCTACAAGTAAGGGAGAAATGGGAAATTGTTATCACAAAATGAATCTTATAAAATTCACTGAATTCAAGGTTTTTTTTTTTATTCCTTCCCCTTTTGAAAAGTTCCATTTTAGTTTTGGATGTTGGACTGTCAACATTCTGTTAAAAAAATTGAAAAGTGCAGTGTATGAATGTCTTATTTTTTAAAGTAATTTTTTAGACTGTATATTCTTTTAATATAACTATAAAATATTAATATGGGTAATATAATTGTAGGTACTCATTATATTACTATATATATATATATATTTATAAAAATGAGTAATTTATATATATATATATATACATACATACATAAAATCTTTCTTTGCATCTGATATCGAACTAACTGATAATTATAATACTTTAGGAAAAGAATTTTGCAAAATCCAGCGAAAATGAGATGCTCAAACTGAAACAAGATTTCATTCTTGAACAAGAAAAATGGCAAAAGGAAAAAGAGGCATTAGCCTGCACTGAATCAGCTTTAAATGAAAACCTTAAACTACTTCGTGAAAGTGAGAAAAAATTACTTGGAAAAGTTAAAAAATATGAGCAACATACTGCTGCTGTGAAAAAACACTATCAGGAAAAAGTAGCTAACTTGCAATCTGAGCTTACAAATTTTCAAAGATCTTCTAATGAAAAGCAGAATGAATTGCAAAAAATTAAAGAGAAGTATGAGCAAGAGATATTAGAACTTAAAAGTAAATTTAGAAAACAGAATT
>BMAV01014849.1:0-26453 GCA_019973955.1 Trichonephila inaurata madagascariensis
AGGAGATAAGGTTAATCGAATCGGGAATTTTGAAATCCAGAAATGGAATTACGGCATTTCCGGAACATCATTATCCAAATACTTTTAAATTATTGTTTTTTGAAACTGCCAAGAACTGGGCATAGTTAAAGGCGACTCGGTACCTTTTGAACAATTTTTTTTATGTATTTAAAAATTATAAAGTAATATTTCACCTGTAATATACTACTACTTAAGAAAATGATACGAGATGAAATGTTGCACTTATTACTAACGAAATTTGAAAAATTTAAACTTTTTTTTAAGAAAATTTGAAAATTTTAAAAATTTTACTTCTTTTATAATTATTAATTATTCGAACTCATTTTCTTTTGTAGTGTTCTTAACAATACTCTAAAAAAATTTAGCGATCACTTTTACAAAACTTAATTATTTTTGTAGAAAAGAATAATAAAATGTTGATATGCGTGCATGCTAA
The DNA here is from genome assembly GCA_019973955.1 of Trichonephila inaurata madagascariensis. NCBI lineage: Eukaryota > Metazoa > Arthropoda > Arachnida > Araneae > Nephilidae > Trichonephila > Trichonephila inaurata. Next base: position 458 of record BMAV01014849.1, read on the forward strand.
AACTCAATGAAAAAGCCAATATCTCCCACATTTTGAATACTTTAAATAAAGGTATTCAGTTTACAGCTAAATGGATCCCTAATTTTTTTATATGTATTATGTATAACACACAAGAAAGAAATGGATGTGATTGATAAGCAATTGTGGAAAGAGTATCATTTTGAATGCAATAATGAATCGCAAAAAAACCACTTTAGAAAGTTCATAATCCAGAAAAAATAATCATAATAAACTTAAAAAACCACCTTAAGAAGTTAGCTATATGTTTTTGTTTAAAATAATGGCATTTTCATATTATTTGAGCGTATACTTTTTTATATGTGAGCAACCTTTAGACAGTTTTAATTGCATAGGGAAATTCAAGAAGAATGGTAAAAAAAATTTTTTTTATTATGACAGAACTTTTTTTTTCTTCACATAAATATTAAAATATTATAATTCTGTGAAAAAATATGAGGAATAAGAACTGAAATTATGAAATTATACTATTAGCTATGAATAAAACTTATTGAGGTAGTATATAAGTAAAGTATGTTACGCTGATGATATGTAATGTTTAAAAAAAATCCTGCCCATTTGCCAATATGGCTCAGGAGTCATTGGAATGCTTAAAGGCTACTGGATATAAATATTGAAATTAAAGTAAGTCAAAAATATATAATTTTAGGTTTCTCAGCAATTGTAGGGAAACCGAGGTGCAATTGACACAAATTTTAAAGGTCAATTTAATGTACAAAAGCAAATTTAAAAATTTTTTTTTAAAATTCTATTAAGGCTGTTTTCGGTTAATGTTAAAGAATAGGACCCGAATTGGGAACATTTTTTCAGATATAAAAGAAATTAAAAATTAATATGATATTCTGGTTTCACTATCCTTTAGAGAGCAGCATTTTTTATCCTACTTCCCATTTTTAACCGAGTCGATTCATTTTTTTCTGGTATAAAATGTGTTTCGAATTTTTTATCCTATACCGTAATGTTAAATGGGCTTTGCCTTCACGTATTAAAATTAAAAAGAAAGTATTCACGGAATATTTTGAAATTTTTAACAACACTATATTGTTAACAGAGGTACGAGTTAAAATACTGTAAATTTCCATGGAAATTGGGTTATTTTTCTGTCGGAAAATGTGCTTCGAGTTTAGTTAGAGCTCTCGTACTTTTACATTACCGAAAACAGCCTTAATGTTAAACTCGGTAAAATCCTAGGAAAGCCCACACCCTTGGCGACAAACCGAAAAAAGCACCAAGCAAAATCGACAAAAGTAGCAAGGGAATATAGCGGGACAAGTTGGATGCGTAATGAAAGTATATGTAGACATTAGAGAGAAATTAATCAAATATATTTAAGATAAAAAATTTAAAAAAAAGCAGTTCTCTGACTTTCTTATTGCTGATCCTTTCCGAGTGGAGAGTACAGCGTAACAGAAAATTTTAAAAAAGCCTTGTAGGCCTCATTGCTAAGCGAATGACCATGGGAGCGTAGCCATATATATTCTGCGAAGTAATGGTCGAACATATCTTCGGCGTGGCTGGTTTGATTTCGAAGAAAACGTTTAATTGCCGACCATGTACCTTTAATAGAATTTGCGTGAGCTCCGGTATAAGGATTCTTAAAACATATGCTATGATTGACCTCCAAATGTTAAAAACCCTCATCTGACAAACTTTTATACGCTTTCGAACAATCAGAAACAATCGTACTGCCAGGTGGGAGCACACTTCCAGCCCGGTGCCCAACGACAAAATGACGAAATTCGAAATTACCGCCAATAAAATGGCAAAATACGAAAATTCGTGAATTATTTAGGTTTACCATATCTGGTGTATCAAGTAGAATTATCAGGATAGCGCAATTATCACAAATCAAAATAATTCGTACCAAGGATGTGGACTCTACTAGGATCCAAACCCAGTTTTTATTTGCTAACAATTATAAATGTCCGTATTTTGAAATATAAGTATATTTATAGCTGTTTTTAAGATGAATGAAAAGCTTCCTTGTTCTAACTAAAGCGTTCAAGACCATATTTACAAAAAAGAACTCCGTGAAGAAATTTCTTCAAAGATTACTACCCCTCAGGGGGCTCACCTTCTTTAGGTGGGTACGGGTGTCACAATCCCCAGGTACCCTAGGGATCTTTTCCTTTTCCCAAGGGGCTTACTATCTTTGGTAAACACGAGTGTCACAACCCCGGGGTCCCCCAGTGATCCTTCTCTATTTTAGACCCTCCATCTTGTCATCCAATTTCTTCTTTTCCCGTTCAGACCACAGACCTATGAATGTTTGGCGCAGTATAGCCAAAATTGGCTCTTGCGCCATAAAACACCAAACTCATCAACATCATCATCAAAGATTACTAAAAAACCTCAACGCTTCTTTTTTTTGTAACGAACTCACATATGCATAATATTCAAGAACATAGTTAATTTAAACCGATATATGTATTTTGGAATTATCGTGCATTGAAAAACGTTTGGAACACTCGACAAGGAGAAAAAGACACTTACTCAAACATATATCTTAAAAGAAACTTACCTTTAAGAAAAGGAAATCGCTGGTAATTGTCAGATTCAATATCGACAATATGAACAAATACTTGGTAGGGGAGAGCTTATAAACACTTTTTCACAATCAAAAACAATATCCTGTGAGGTGTGAGAGACGTAACTTTTAATTGATTATATCATTCACTATAAGCAAATGGATCACTTCCTCTTATCAACATAATACAATTCGAAAGTTCACTGTGAACTTTATTTTGCAATAAAAAAATTCATTATAAAAGAAAAGAATTCATATTTTCGTAATCAAATTCTGTGCGCAAAAATAATCAATTACATATTATTCAAATATTTTTTATGTCAATTCCGTCATTTCTCTCTCTCTATTCTTATTTCACATCTAAAAATAATCAAACATGCGGGTTTATTCTTTTATTGTTCAGTTAAGATGTATTACGAAGCTATTTTTGGATTATGGTTATATTACAATCACACTGTAAAGAAACATAAAGGCTATTGGCAACCAAACTAGCAGATTTGAGCTTCATTCAAGTGACGAGGACTACAACTGAGCAGGCGATTCCCTTATCAAACTTCCACACCACGTCAACGAGAGATTTTGAGCTCACAGATTTAACGTGTACCAGTCCCTCTACAAGGCAAGTCTTAAGTAGCAACAGGATTCAAATCCTCGACACTTCGGCATCGAGTTCAAGACCATAATCACTAGGCTAATGCGGCCTCAGGAAGCTACTTTAAATCTGAGAGTCCAATAATTTAACGTGCGCGTTGGCCCCTCAACACCCTTGATCTTCAGCAGCAACATGATTCTAATGTATAAAAACAACATGGGTCCCGAGTTCGCTATGCATGTTTCATTCCATTTGACCTATGATACAACCCACTTTTTTTTGCATGCGCAATGTTATTTGAAAAAAAATGTACAGGTGTTTACCAAAATGATGATATCAAACTCAAATGAAAATAATAGTAAAACAGAACAAAGTCAATCCCATGATTCATCTATCCCTGAAGCAAATATTTCAGAAATTTCTAGTTTAATCGAACTTTTTAAAATTCTTTTCGATCTTGTTAAAAAAATGCCAGAGTTACTGCAACTCCCAGCTCCTAAAGCATATAAAGATGACAGGAGAAAGCTTTTCTACTTTTAGAATCGATCCTAGATAATTAATTCTTTAATTTTTCTCTTTCTTCTAATTTCGCCGTTTTAGTATTTTTATCTCAATAGTTTTCTCATCTCAATAGTTAATTTTTTCTCTGAGAAAGGCAGTCTCCACAAGCTTACTCTACAACCACAATAGCAATTCTCAATCCCAATAGACGAAACCAGCTACCCCATTGATCCTTGCCTTAATAAAGCCACTCCTCCTCAAACAAGCCAAGCTAAAAACACCAGCAATCGGATATATTTCGCGTACTTTTTTTTATTTCAAAACCTTGACTTCAGATTATTATTTGATTGTTTTGAAAGCATTTTCCTAACCTTAATATGAACAAAAAGAGTAAAAAAAAGCCGAAGTGTATAGTCACAAACCGTGTGTAAATATTATTATAATAATAATAAAAACGTAACAAACATTTTATGTTTGCAAATCATACAATGTAGGACTTACCGTTTCTCCATGCTTTGAGATTTTCCACACTCAGTTTTAATTTTAATTTTGATATTTCTTTTGTGAATAATCTTTGTCATAATTTTTTTTTATTAATTTGATAGATTATTAATATGTTTCGTCAATGAAAATTTTGGAAAAAATTGAATAGCGCTTACAAAGTTTATTTCCAATGTAAGTGATTTTTTTTATTTAATTTCGTATAGATTATAAAGAAAAAAGGTTATTACATTCTAGTTTTAATGTAACAGACAACTTATGTAGTAATCTAAAGGGGTACTAAAAATTACGACGTTAGGACTGAAATTTTACTATTTATGCTTTTTTCTTAAGTTAGGCTTAGTGACGAAAACGCCCCGTCCTGAAGAGGTTAAAGATGCAATTTATACTTTTTCTGCTATGCAAAGTTAACTAATGAACTCAATCATTTATAAAAGGTGTGGTTTCCTGGTATTCTCAGTTTCGACAGTGTGGCCCTCGAGTCAAAACACTTGCCCGCCTAATTTAAATTATTATATAAACCAATAAAGAATTTTAAGATTTTGATATGATTTTTTGGGGTATGTGTCATCTTAATTTTTTCAATTCCAACTATTAGCTCACACTCTATTTAGTTATTTATTTATCTTGGTGGAATTTTCAATCATTTCTTAAATACATTTTAAAGCGCTCAATTGAGCTGAATTTTACATACATGATTATTTTGGATGACAATACAATAATTTAATTATAATTAATAAAAATTAATTGATTAAAACTGATTATTTAAGGAATTACAAATACAGCCACGTTGGCATCATTTTTGGTGACTTAGTGACCCTTTTGGGGACTTGTGTCAAAAGTAGAAAAGGTTTTTTTCTCACTTTTTAAAGCATTCAGTTGAACTGAAATTTTATAGACACAATTTCCTTGGATGACAATACGATACTTTAATGATAATTAATAAAAATTAATTACCTCTTAATGTTGTGATTCTGTCATATGTATGTCCATATTTATATTAATTTTAGCTATTTATTAAAAGTAACCAAAATAAAAATTTTCCTTCTTGATCTAAGTAGGAATTGACTTAATTTTTTTTTATATATGTTACTTGTTTTTTAATACAAGAAAAATATTCTATCGAGTCAAAAAATGGAACTTAGTTCCGTTCATTACCAATTTCCTGCTGTTTGACTTATTTGAACTAATTTTAATAAATAATTTATATATATAAATTATTTATTTTCTGATGTGAAGCGAATTGTTTAGTAAACTGTTAAATCTCATGGTACATAGTCAACCGCCCAACCTGTATAGCGGCTAGTCACGCTTACTGCTTTGCCCTAGGAAATGAGTTCGAATCTCGGAGAAGGTATGGATGTTTGTAAATGCAAGTGCTTTTGCGGCATATGGGTACCCTAAATAGCCGTCAAGCCTTGTGTTATTGGTGAAAGGGGAAGAGAGGTTGGGAGGTCCTCTGCCCACCTCCGGGTGTTTTGCCTCAAATTCGGTGTGGAACCGAGCCGTATCATCTTGTCACTTTTATGGTGCTTAAATGTGCGGCTAACGACAAGCGTAAATCTAGCCCCTTGCCTCGATGAAGTTTGTGCCTCGATCTGGCACTGCTCCTCAGGGGAGCGTTAACAGCAGCAACAACAGGAAAATTGCGAGTCTTAACTCAGGAGTCTAAAATTCGGGAAAGTAAAACTACATTACATTACCTCTTGCAAAGTAATATAAAATTGCTTATATTGAGTCACTTTTCGATACTTATAGGTTATGGGAACCATAAATTGGTGACTGCTGACTTTTGTTTGATTACCCCAAATATTTGTATAACCTTTCAAATATTCAAGGAACAATACAAGCCACCCATTCGATATAGTGGTTAGTGACGCTGAAAATGTGCCGTAGGGCCTGGGTTCAAATCTCGAAGAAGGCATGGTTGTTTGTAAATGTATAGGGCCTTCGCGGCATTGGGGTACTCTAAATAGCCGTTGAGCCGCAAGTCCTCTCGTGAGTTTGGTGGAAGGGGAAAAGAGGTGGGAGGCCTCTGACCACCCGCAGGGTGTTTCCCCTCAAAATTTGGGTCACCTGCATGGTGCTCAAAGCTAAGGCGTAAAATTATAGCCATTAGTCGCGATGAATTTCGTGGACCTTGATCTGATGTTACTGTTGATCAGGTAGCATGAGCAACAACTACAGAGATGGAATTTCTTCTCTAGATACCGCTTATATATATATGATAGATGATTATTATTAGTTTTGCGTCTATTAAAAAGTGTGAATTATTTGCTCTTTGATTCTTCTGGTTTGCCTGTCAGAATCGTTTTGTTTAATTTACCTGGCCGACCGAAATTCAAACCTATTGAATTGTCAAGATTAATATACAGTTCTCAAATTTTAATTGGGTTATTTCAATTTAATCCAAAAAAAAGTTATAGTATTTTTTATTATAAATGTTAAGGCAGCGTTTCTAAAACTGTGGGGCGTGCCTACCCTAGGGGGGACGTGATAAATGTACAAGGGGACGCGAGCATATTAAGAAGTTGAAAACAAAAAGTTTTTTAAAAAATTATTAATTTACTAAAAGTAAACAAATAAAATACTGTCTGACATAATAAAAAATAAAACACACATTTACACTTACATGATACGGTACTTATATGATATGTATCAGTACTGTAGAGTGTATTTTATAATTAATTTAACCATACTAAATTATGAACAAGTTTAATAATTACCAGTGACGCCATGAACTTGTCATATATAAAATAAAATACAAAAATTAAAACATATCTTGATAATTTGTATGGTTTAAATTAATCCCTTAACTGCCGATTAATTGTTACGCTATTTGCTCTCCAATGCCACCGTTTTCCACTTAGGCGAGCGTATATGATGTACGGGGGTTGGGAAGAAAAGGAATAAATAAGGAAATTCTCTGAAATAAGTAAATCCTTCGCAAAACACTGTTAAGGTTCTTTAATTGCATTCCAAAGTCTTCAGAATAATTTTACGGATAACAGGGCACAAAAAATATCCTACTTCGGACAGAGGTATATATACGTCCAAACAATTAATGCTTTGGCTGGACGAAACGTTTATATGCGTAGGTAGTACTTAAGAGGTTCAATTCGTATTGTAGCTTTAGCGTCAAAGTATAGTATTATTGAATCCAATACATTTTTATTGTAAAATAATATTCTTTAAGAAGCATTTTCACAGGTTCTAGTTTATGTCAAAATGAAACCTTTAGAGCCTTTGCGTTAGAATCTTAGTTAATGAATGTTAGAATCTTTGTTTAAATGAATAAATGTATGTTTCTTAGACCACGTGAAATTTTATACACTATCAATTATCTCTCAAAAAATAAAACTTCAGTTTGAAAATTAAAGAAACGGATTTGAATTGTTTTATTAATAAAATAATAAATGGCTTTCTGTATTATTCATTACAATTGAAAATTAGTAATAGCATCTCTAATGTTGCTTTGGAAAATGAATGTTATGAAGCTTTGAATTTAAAAAAATTTAAATCTCTTTATGTATACTGTAGGTCAAGGGTGTCAAACTCAAAGTCTAACTTGAGTCAAAAAATAAGAATTAGGTGGGCCTAAAAAAAATTAATATCTTCTCAGAACCGTAGATATATTTTGAATAATACACATTATAACGATATGCATTTCGAATAAACATGTATTAAAACACCAAAAAAAAAAAAAATTTAATTTTTACGTCCGACACTTGACATCTCTTCTCTGCGACTGTCTTTTCTCTTTCGGGAGAAATTTGGTTTGCAGTGATTACTTTCAAAACTGGCCCAAGGTTAGCGTCATTATTACTATTTCTAAGAGGAGACTTATTTCCTTTCATAACTGAAAATAACTGTTAGCGCCTATAAGTGCTTCCATACATGGTAATAATTTCATATGCAAATTTTCGAGTATTTTCAAACGTGGTTAGTAAACATTTGTAAATTTCAGGCATACCCACCTCAATGAATTTTGCCTTTAAATCAGAGTCACAATTAATCTCGATCACCTCCATTTGCATATGGTTTTATGCTGAGTCTATATTTATTGAGAAAATCGAAGAAAACAAACAAAATTTGTCTTCCAAGGAATGAAAATCTCTATATCTTGTTTCAAATTAAATTCTAAGAATTGAATTTATTTCTGCGTAATTTTCATACGATGCAGTATCATCTAAAGCAGGGGTGTCCAACACGCGGCCCGAAGAACTCTTCTCAAAAAATTTTTAAATATCAGGTTTTTAAAGTTTTTTCATTTTCAACTTTATTTGAGGGGAAATTATATCTACATAAATCTAAAATGTATTTGCCTGTTACCTGTTCTTGTTTTAAAATAAATCCCCCTTTTTGATAATAGAAATATCCTTTAGATTAAAATAGATTTATATTTTATCAAACAGTTACACTTGATTTTTCTATAATAAATTCCGTTTTTAAAAATTTCCGAATTGCATTATGCATATTCTTTACTATGGATGGTACATGATTCTATGTGTGTGTGTGACTTTCATTTCTCCTCCTTCTTTTCTGTTAGGAGTGCCCAAAAAGCAAGAAGCAGTCAGATTTTTTTTTTAAGTTTAAAAAAGTATATTCAAGACGGTTAAGATAAAGGGCAACGTATACTTAATCGCTTGCGAATGACAGCACTGTCAAATTTCAACAATGAGTAACGAAAGATCAATTCAAAAGGAACACCGTAATTTTCAAAAAAATGGCAACTGTAATATTTTAAACATTATTTGATCATTGCATTTTTATATTACAAAAACATTATTATATTATCTATGTCTGTATACATGATAAACAATGAAAACAATAATAAATTCATTCAATTTTAAATTTTCATTCAATAAATGTTTTTTGTTTCCAAATCTGATAAAAGGTACTTATTTTTATGTGCGGCCCACGAGATTATAATGTTTTTCGAAGTGGCCCGCCAGGTCATTTGGTTGGACACCCCTGATCTAAAGATTTATTCACGTTGCATGCAGGAAAGTGCGTCTTCAGCTCTCTTTTCAGTAGCTTTTCCCAAAGACTATATTTTATTGTTACCGGATATATTGGCCGGGCCACATGTGGTCCTTAAACCACGTGTTTGACACCCCTGATGAAGTTGAATTTGACAAAATTCTCTTTTACAAATTTAAGCACAATAAAAGTTAGTTGAAAGAGCCTTCAGAAAACAAGTCGGAAGTAATCCAAAATGCTTTTATTTTTAAATATACATAAATTTACAAAATAGATTATGTAAAGATAATTTGATACATTTTAAAATTTAGTTTTGCGCATATATAACCGTTTTCTATGTTAGTAATCACATCATAATTTTACGGAAATAACAAAAAATTTTGCAAAGCATCTTAGAAGCAAATCTCAGTTTTGAGTGTTCTTAGCCTGATTCTTTATACAACTTTAACCTAAAAAAATGAAAAAAAAGGTTAAGTTGAAAAGCATTGATATAAAAACAGAAGTTTTCATCACCTTTACATTTATTAATTCTTACGGCAAATTTTTCAATAGGTGACGTTCTAGAATTACTTTCAAATCAGGTTATAAAAGTTATATAGTAATATTTAAGAGTGACTGAGTTTCTTCATAAACATAAAAGCTCATATTTTATTATAAGTTCATAAAAAAATAAGTTTATTTATCTCTATTACATTAATTTATTCTACACTTGAAACAATATCAAATTCATCATCAGGTTAAATAAGCATATTTATAAATTATCTTAAATCTTTTTTGGTTCCATTGAAGGAAACCATATGAATTTCACCATTTTTAATTAAGAAGTTCATCATCACGATATGAGAATAAACTTTCACTTTAACAATTTCATATAGACATCTTATAGAGTAAAAATGTGACGTGAATAAACTATCACTCAATTGATTTATAACCTTCAAAAGCATTATTTACTAAATTTTTCTTAAAAAATATATTATTTGAGGTTTTACAGCTTTGAAGGAAACGTTTCTTTGTAATGAATCTTTGCAGATCGAAACATATTTTTATTTGCTAAGATTAAAAAAATATTTGCTGGAGTCTTCTTAAGCCACATTTTTTAAATTTCTCCAATAAAAATCAAGGGTACTTAGGTATTATTGCAACCTATTGGCGACATTATATGAAACGAAGTACCTGGTTTCTCATTCCGCACTTACGACACATAGGAAATAGGGGTTGCCAACTTGGCGAGTTATTAATAAAGTTGGTGATTCTTACGATAATACGTAAGTACCAAATAAATATATCGAATTATTATCTCTCTATAATTTTTCGTAATAATGAAGTAAATTAACTTTACTCACTCTTTAATAAATTATTTTTAACAAATTACAGAAACAATTAGGTGTGTTTATCAACATAGATGATTCTGTATGTGTGGAATGTTATTTTTTATTATTTATTCTTACAGAATATTTCTTCATTCTGAAAATGCTAAATCAAGGCATATAAAGTGGACAACACAAAAGTGTTCGTAGACTTGAAATTTCCAATAAAATTTAATGTTTTCGACTTGTAAAAAGTAATATTTCGGAATTGTAATTTTATTATGATATCTGCAACTTGTTCTTAATGGAATGACATAATCATTTTCTTAAGAATAGTATAACTATTATTTTTAAAAATTAATAATCAAAAAGCTCCTAAAAAATTACGCCACAAAAGTTTTTGTACACTTAACAAAAATCTCAACATAGTTTTTTGTACTTCTTTCTTAATTTGGTACTTAGTTGGATATCTTTTAGTGTCCACAACAACTGATAAACGTCTGGGGATAGATTTAATCAGTTTTTTTGTAAATTATGCGTCCATTTTCCTTCATGCTTCTGTGATTATTGTTTTTACTTCCCATTATGTGTTTAAATGAGTGTCATGTTTCCTTTTTTTAAAATCAAATTTTCAACAAATATGTTCTACTGGGCTAAATAAAGTGATTGAGAGGTGTTTTCAGATCTTCGCGACAGTTATAGACGCACCAGTGGCTACATTGAGAGCAGTGCGCTTGGCGTCAATACCCTGTTAAAAAATTAAATCGTCTCCAATATCCAAATATTGCGCGGATAATTTAAAATTTCCTTTTGAAACATTTAAATAGAACATATGTTTCATAATATCAAACAAAAATATCAAATTACGTGATTCCGAAGCCGATTTACACCCCCACAGAAGAATACTTCTACCTCCATGGTTCATTCATCCAACTAGATTCTTGGAATTAAAATTCAGAAAATTCAAAATTGACAAAAGATTTATTGGGATGACAAAAAATTCAACATTTTTGGTTCCGATTGGCACATAATAATTTATAAATGATAAAATGAGGAATTTTATCCTATGCATTTATGTGGAACAAGAACACTTCCTTCTAAATATTCTGAAGAAAGAAAATCGTCAGTGTTGAAAAGAAAATCAACAGTGTGGAGGAAAAGATCGGAGTAGTTGAAGAAAAGATGGAAAAGAAAATGCAGATGAAAATTGAAAGGATTTTAAAGAGCAAGTTGATGAAAGAACTGAACAAGTGATTATAAATTTTAGACTTATTTTAAAGCGAGTAAAAGATCGCGAAACGAGCTTATAGATTGCGGGAATAAGAAGAAAGAAAGCAAGTTTATTCCTGTGCCTGCCTCTCTAGTGCCAGTGAAATTATCCAGCAAGGTCCTGCAGGTATACAAGATGTAATTTGGAATATTTTCAGAAGCCAACGGATGTACTAATGAGGTCAAAGTATGTCAGCTAGCAGCATCAGAAGAGAAGCCTCTGAAGTGCTTCAATCTCCCCGATAATGCGCGGATGAATTTAAACACCCTCTACAATGTTCTGGATCTTCGGTTTGACCAGAAGTACTTCCAAGACTATGCACGCCTGTAGATGAAGACAGACACCAGAAAACTGGGGAAATTTTCTAGCGTATGCCTCCGAAATAGATAGACTCGCCAACTTAGCTTTCTCCAACTACCCAGCAAATGTGTGAGAAATGATTTATCTACAGTATTTCGTGGATGGACTGAAAGATGGAGAAATCCAGAGAGCTGTACGATTGGCAGGTGTGCAAGATCTAAAATCTGCAATTTTATATTCCCTGAAATTGGCATCCGACACTGAAGCCAGTTGCGGAGACCGCCATTCAATTCGAGGAACTATAGTGACTGCAGATGCACCCTTTGAATCTTCTTGCATGGAAGAGGTTAGAGTGGTAACCTTTTAAGATGCAACGTTTCTTCTTTGTGTTTTATTTCGAAAGAAATAAAGTATTTAATGTCCCTGCTTCTACACTTTTCAACGTTACTACTTTCGCAGTTGAATTTTCTGGTTGCAGCTGCTCCAGTACTTCTCAAATTTTTATTATTTGTGACACAATTTTCAATCATAATTTTCATCGCCCTCTCCCTCCTTACAATAACAATGTATTGAATTCACTAATATTATATTTTGGCGCTAAAGCTACAATACGACTTTAAGCTCTTAAGTGCCACCTGCGTATATAAGCGTCTCACTCAAACAACGAGTTATATGCCCCAGGCGTATATATACGTCTTTCGAAAATAGGATCGGTTCTGTGCAATGCTATCCATAAATTTTTCCGAAGGCTTTGGAATGCAATAAAAGAACTTTGACAGTGTTTGCAAAGGATTTATTTATTTCAGAAAAGGTCTTATTTATTTATTCCTTTTCATCAACCCCTAATACATCACATACTTGCACTTATGTGGAAAACAGTGACATTGGAGAACGAATCACGTAACTTTTAATCGGAGTTAAAAGATTAATTATTAACCGTACAAATTATCATGATAAGTGTTAATTTTTGTAAAAAAATTTATATATGACAAGCCCATAGGGCAACTGGTAATTATTAAACTTGTTCTTAACTTAGTATTGTTAAATTAATTATGAAATACATTGTGCAGTACTGATGCATTCTTAAGTGTATTAAATCAGTGAAAATGTGTATTTTATATTTTACTATGTCAGAATGTATTTTATTTGTTTATTTTCAGTAAATTGATAATTTTTCAAATTACCTTTTGTTTTTGACATTTCAATATTCTCGCGCCACCCTCGCAGAGTTATCACGCCCCCCTAGGGATTGTTTGAGAAACGCTGAGTCAGTTAATTGGTTTGATTTTTTTAAAACACTAAAGAGAGCATATTAATTATTGAAAAGCTTATGATCACTCGCATTAAACCCTTGAAATATCACAAGAGCCTTTCAGAGAGTGACAATGAGAGTTATGTTAACGTGACACGAGGATATTTTGGCAGCAGAATAATTTAAAACCCTTTTCAAGTGATGATGACAACAATTGAGCTGTCACCCCCTCTTCTAACTTTAAATCTAACGTCGATAGATTTAACATGATTTGGAGACTCTGCAACGGCTGGTCTTCAGTGACACTGAGGCTCCAGCTCGTGACATACCTGACACGAGTCCGTAACTTTGTGAGAACCTTTCAGAATCTTACCATCATTGTGTCGGACGATTCCTGATGCTTTCACCGATCAAAATTGTTATTTTCAGAGTTTCTCATTCCATAGACCCCAGTAGGGTCATTCCCGATGCACTTCATCCATCCGCCATGGCCAATGGAGCACGCCATGTTGGAGGGTACAAGGCATACCACCATTATCACCACCAGGATCAGGATGGACACAAGGATGACTTTCATGACTGAAACTAAAAGATTTAATGAATGCTAAGAACGCTACAAAAGGTTTGAAAAATATTATACTGGTGGGCAAAAAGTCCGTATAAACTTCAAAACTTTATAAAACCCTGAAAATTAAGCAAAATAAAAAAAAGGCTTGCAGGTTTAGCATCGAGAAGTCACGGGAATTTTTTTCTTAATAAAAGAAAAAAACCTGCCGACAGATGGCGCTGGTACAAACGACTGAATTGGAAATATGCAAATGATACAGGCTGATGTATCATTGCTGAATACTCTTAATCCAGATCTAATTCTCCGTTGCATGCCAACTAAGTGAACAAGGATGCTGAGTGAGAAAGACAAAGCTTTATTGATGAAGCTGCTGTTTTTCATGAACACTTAATCAGCGACTGTTGTACTGAAAAAAAAAAATGTGGACTGAAAAAGGGCTTTCAACAGTAAAAAGGTCTTCTAAAGCTTGTTCAGCGATTTGAGAAAACTGGATCGCTCGAGGATCGTTTAAGATCCGGACGACCAAGTCTAAGAATCATTTGCAAACGTTGCAAGTTCGCATGGCCTCCTCGTTCTCTAAATCTGACTCCAGTAGAATTTTGTATGTGGTGATATTAAAATTTCTAGGTGTATTAATCCCGTCCATACATTGTGTCGGAATTGACAGATGCGACCCACCGAGAACTGTCATGCATAGAGGTGAACATTCTGCACTCTGCCGTTGCTGTATTTGTGACACGCTTGGAATGTGTCATCCCTTGTGGTGGTGGATATGTGGAACACATGCTGTTGTAATAAATGATTTGGGAAGGTTATTTCTGTTATTTTTGTTATTTTCCAGTTTTCTCTTTCACCTGTGTACAAAATGCCACTTATCGGTTTTTTTTAAAAAAATTTCTTATTTTTCTTATCTTAAAAGCAATCCTGTGACTTATCGATGCTAAACCAGCAAACATTTTTTTATTTTGCTTAATATTTCTTGGTTTTATAATTTTTTAAAAACTTTTACGTACTTTTGGCCCACTCAGTATAAAACGGAGCCGTTGAACAATACGTAAATTTTTTCCGCAATGGATACATAATTAAAATGTTTTTCGGTAGACGATAAGGATAATCGAATCTAGAATTTTGAAATTCAGAAATAGAATTACGGTATTTCTGGAACATCATTATTTAAGTACTTTTAAATTATAGTTTTTTAAAAATGCTAAGAACGTAAAATAATTTAAGGCGATTCGGTACTCTCTGAACAATTTTTTTATGTATTTAAAAGTTATATTTTATCATTTCACCTGTAATGTTTCTATTCAAGAAAATGATACCAGATGCACTTATTTTTCACACAATTTGAAAAATGTAAACTTTTTAAAGAAAATTTGGAAAATTTTAAAATTATATTCCTTTTGTGATTATTAATTTTTCGACCTGAATGTTTTTAATAATATTATTAAGGACACTTTAAATAATTTAAGGCGATGGATTTAACAATAACTTAATTAGTTTTGTAGAAAAAAATGAAATGTTGATATGCATACAATTCAACGAAAAAGGCCAATATCTCCTTCATTTTGATTTTTTTAAATAAAGGTATTCAGTTTACAGCAAAATGGATACCTAATGTTCTTACATGCATTATATATAACGCACAAGAAAAAAATGGATGAGATTGGTAAACAATTGTGAAAGGAGTAGCATTTTGAATGAACCTAGTGTATCGAAAAACACAAACTAAGAAAAATCACTTTAAAGTTATAATCCTGAAAAAATAATCATTATGAGCTTATATAAATTAAACTTAAAAAACACTTTAAGATATTAATTAGCTATTTGTTTTACTTTAAAATAATTGCATTTTCATATTATTTGAGCCTATACTTTTTTTCATAAATGATCCATTTTTAGACAGTTTTAATTGCACAAGGAAATTCAAGAAAACTAATAATTTATTTATATATTTATTTTTTGTCATGACAGAAAGTTTAGAATTTTTTTCACGTAATATTGAAATATTACATTTCTATAAAAAATATGAGGAATAAGAACTAAAATTATGAAATTATTAATATAAAATGCATCTTTCCAAAACCTTACATGCACACATTTCACAAAGAAAAAAATACATTATTGTAAGGCCTCACAGATATCCTGCTCTGATATATAACACCTTCCTTTTATATAATTATTATTACTCATTTTAAAACACAATTTTTTATCAAAAATCCTTTTTTAGCGTTTTTCTCTAAGAAGGGAGTGTGGTCGGATTGTCTACTTTGCTTGTTTAATTTTTCCATTGTGAAGTTTCTTCCAACTCTAATTTTCTGACATACACAAATAGGAAATGTGTTTGTCTGAGTAATCGACTCTGTCATTCAGAATAGGATTGTTTTAATTATTTAAAACTAATTGTTTTTGTTTTATGATGCCATCAACCAAATCTGTTAATGAATTTAAAAGAAGGCAGATTTTTTCTGTAAGATAAAATGGCGTGTGGAAGTATCTGAAATTTCTAAGCAACTTAGAATATGAAACAAAAGTGTGAAAAGAAAGTATAGAGCATATTTAATTAAAGATAGCTCTAAAGCTTAATCATTTAGGGGCGAAGAAAATGACAAACGAGATGAGAGGAAATTGAAGCGGTTTGTGAAGAAAAATAGGAAAAGTTGATTGGCTTCATACTCTATGTTAATATGTTTCTATTTTTTTTACTTATTACTGCATACGTTGAGAAATATTTTTAACTTAAGTAAATTTTTTTGTGTGAGGGAATCTTCCGCGTGTTCTACAAATTTCCAACCTACAATTTAGGATCTGTTTCAGCTTAAATTGAGATATGGACTTTTTGAATATGTTGTTAAGTTTTTTCCTTCTCCTTTCATATCAAGCCTTCTAGTACATGCTTGGTTTTATCATCTGAGAAATATTACTTTACAGGAGTTAGATGTTGCCTGTTCATAAAAAGAAAAAGTATTTGAATATTTGCTTTTATTATATTATTATAATAAAAGTTGAAAGAAATTACACAAAAAAGAGGCTCCCTGGTTAAATTCACTCTCCATGTGAAACCCGTTTTGGATAACACGGATTTAAATAATAGGGTCACACAAACTAGATAGAAAACTTGAATCTATTTTGCATACTTATTTATAGTTTTCATTTTAAATTTTTGTTTCATGGAGACGATGGGTAGGCTTTGTGGAACCCCAGAGTTCCGTGGAACACAGTTTAAAGTCAACTGCTCTATACAAAGCAAAAGGCGGAAGCATTAGATATTAGGCGAGGAGACATTTGGTCAGTATATTTATTATACTTCAGATTTCTTGAGAAAATAATAGCCCATGTTAATATGAGGATTGTAAGGTAAATAATAAAATCACAGTTTCCAATATTAATTTTAAAGTTTAACTCGTATGTTCCATCGTTAAAATGTTTTTAACAAATAAGAAAAGGATGCATTCTGCGATGTCTAGAATTATTTTTAACTTATTTATACACCAAAATAAAAATTTTGAAGACAAGAATTCAAAGGAAACTAAAGTTTGCTTAAACTATATTTAAACGAATGAAACTGTTTTTGATTAATTTATCTCCAATATTTACGATTATTCATTCTCGTAAAGGAGATTGTTTCTAGGAGACATTACACTAGGTGTTTGCATTAAAAGCATGTTTATGGGGGCAGTTTATGTAAAGCAGTTGTTAAGCAGACTTAGCGTAATGTAAAATACATTTTCAGAAAGAATAAGTTTTGAAGAATTAGCAGAAACTCATGTTACTGTTTAAAAATATATCTACTTATCAAGTAATGAATCCTTAGAAACTACTAGCTAATATCAAATTTTCAGCTTCACAAAAAATGTAGGAAGCTATTTAGAAATTTTAAATTAGATTATTGCACTAGCACGTATTACTCGAAACCCTACCCTGTTTTCTGTATTATTATATACTTATAACTTTTATTGCATTCTGCCGAAATCTAACACTGCATGTTCATTGGAATACTCTGTATGTCAGTGGCATAGTACATCACCGCAACCCACATCGCGAAAGGGGCCCAGGAATCTAGGGGGCTCAAAGCCTGACTGACACCAAATACGTGCCCTTTGTAAGATCTATCTTGGGGCCCAAAACTTGAATTTGAAGGGGTGCCCTAATATTCTCCGTTACACCACTGCTGTATGTGATATTTTAAGAGGAATGTCGGAACTTTTTATATATAAAATAATGACATCTTTCTCAATAATTCAAATATTATGATGAAAAAATATTTCTTTTCTTAGCCGTAGAATTTAGGTATTTTTAAAATGATATCTGTTACTTTTAGCTATGAATAAAACTTATTGAATTAGTATAGAAGTAAAGTATGTTACCCTGATGATATGGAACGTTAAAAAAATTCTGCACATCTATCTCAATATGACTCAGGAATCACTGTAATATTTATATACTTCTGAATATAAATATTGAAATTAAAGTAAGTCAAAAATATATTTTTAGGTTTCTCAGTATTGTGAGAAACCTGGGTGCAATTGATAGAAATTTTAAAAGTCGATTTAATGTACAAAAGAAAATTTTTAAAAAAATGTTTTTGAAATTGTTTCAATGAGAGAGAGAGAGAGATAAACTCTCCAGTTTTATCTTCTAACAATAATAAATGTCTTCATTTTGAAATATAAATATCCTTATAACCGTTTCCTATGATGAAAGAAAGCCACGCTTTTCCAACTAAAGTATTAAGGTCTGATATTTACGAACAGGTTTTCCCTGAAGAAAATTTCTTCAAAGATTACTAAAATACCTCAACACTTCTTAAATTCTAACGAGCTCACACACACACATGTACATAACATTTAAGAACATAATTAATTTATATCGATATATGTATTTTGGAAATATCGTGTATTGAACAAAGTTTGGAAGGATTTGAGACACAAGGAGAAAAGACGATTATTCGAAAGCAGATCATAAAAGAGTAGCTTACCTTTAAGAATAGAAAATCACTGGTAATAGTCAGATTCAATATCAAGTATAGGGACAAATATTTGGTTGGGGTGTGCTTATAAACAGTTTTTCACAATCAAAAACATTACCCTGTGAGATGAAAGACGTGAGTTTTAATTGATTATATCACTCATTAAGCAAATGGATCACTTCCTCATATCAACATAATACAATTCGAATGTAAACATTGCATTTCATTTTGCAATCCTAAAATCATTAAGAAGGAAGAAGAACTCATCGCTTCTTAATCAAATCATGTGTAAAAATAATCAATTCCATATTATTACAAATACTTTTTTTATTTCAAGCACGTTATTTCTAGGAGATGTAACACTCATTTCACATTTAAAAGTAATCAAACATGCGGATTTATTCTTTGATTGTTTATTTAAAATATATTACGAAGCTATTTTAAGATGTATCAGGTGTATGCATAACTGATTTCCGTTTTTTGGCAAAGAAAACACGTTATTTTTAAGGGAAAATAATTTTTTTATTCAAAATATTGGCCATCGGCTTCTACATATTTCACCCATCTTTCAGGGAATTTATGAATACCATGCGAAAAAAAAAACTACTTGTCTTTGGTGGCAAACCATTCGTCGAGCCATTTTCTAACTTCTTCGAAATTGCTGAAGTGCTGCTCTGCGAAAGCGCGCCCCATTGATGCAAAGAGGTGATATTCAGTTGGCGCCAAATCTGGGGAGTACAGCGGATGTGAAAGGATGTCCCATCCAAGCGATTTCAAGGTGTCTTTCACTGGTTTAGCTGTGTGAGATGGCACCTTATCATGTAACAATAGCACTTTGCCACGCCTTCTGATCCATTCCGGTCGTCTTTCAATCAAAGCGTGGTCTCACAGAGCTTCAAGAGTTAGTAATACACAATACCTCTATGGTCCCAACAGACACAAGGCATGATATTCTAGCCGAAGAGATTTGGCCTGGTTTGAAGAACGGGCTTCGCCAGGTAAAAGCTACGGTTTTTCCACTTTGGGGTTTCAAAGTGAATCCTTTTTTCGTCACCCATCACAATTCGATAGAAAAATGATTTTCTTTCATGACGTTGATGCAGCATTTCGAAGTGACTTTGCGATTTTTCATTTGAAGCTCGTTCAAATCTCTTGGGACCCATTTACCCAATTTATTGATCTTCCCATTGATCGAAAACGTCTGCTGATTGTTCCTTGTGACACATTTAATACTTTTGCCAATTGCTGTTGAGTTTGAGTTAAGTCATCACATCCGATAACTCCTGTAATTGCTCGTTTTCGCACTTTCGTTGCCTACCAGAGCTCTCTGTTTTTAACATTGAAATCACCACTTTTAAACTGTCGAAGCCATGTCTCAAATGTTCTAATCGATGGAGCGTGTTCACCATATTTCTACCAGGAAACGACGACTTTGAACTGCCTTTTTTATTAAATACGAAAAGCAATGTGTGCCGCAAAAGTTCTTTTTCAGGCACAAAGTTCGACATGATCACTGAACGATAAAACAAAGACGTTAGTTTTTGGTGGCCTCAACTTTTGTCAGTAATTTAATGTCAGAAGATCAAAATGATGTATGGATCAAATTAATGCGTTGCATACTTTGCGCTGGCGCCATCTCTTAGTTAAAGCGGAAAATAGTTATGCATACACCTGGTATTACGAAGCTATTTTTGGATTATAGTTATATTAACGTCACACTATAAAGCAATCTAAAGGCTATTGGCAACCAAACTAGCAGATATGAACTTCATTCAAGTGACGAGGACGACAACTGAACAGACATTCCCCTTTTCAAACTTCCACACCACGTCAACTAGAGGACCTTGAGCTCGCAGATTTAACGTGCGTCGGCCCCCACTATAAGGCATTCCATCAGTAGCAACAGGACTCGAACCATGAGTTCATGACCATAACTACTAAGCTACCGCAGCTTCACGAAGTTATTTTGAAACTGAGCCTCGAATAATTTAACGTGCGTTGACCCCTCGATAAGCTTGATCTTTAGCGGTACCATGAATCGACTTGTAAAAACAACATGGGTCCCGAGTTCGCGTCTTGTGCTTAATTCCATGCGACCAATATTGGAAAGGGAAATGGATTCCAGTCTCAAATGGAAACCAGCGTACTTCTACTGACCTCTGCTGGGATCATCGTTTGTAATAAAAACTCTATATTCTTCTGTGTTTGTGCTCTATGTTTCTGTTCATTTATCTCTCGTCTTTCGTATGTATCCCAGTATGAAAAGCATGACAACAACAACAAAGATACAATTTATACTTTTTCTGTTATGTAAAGTTAATTAATGAACGTAACCATTTTTAAAAGGTGTGGCTCTGCGGTGTCCACCACTTTCACAATGTGGCCCTCAAACTAAAACACTTGCTTGACCCAAATTTAAGGTACTGCATAAAGCAATAAAAAATTTCAAGATTTTATGAGTTTTGGGTTATTTGTCACCTTAAATTTTTTTCTTTAAGACTCTTAGATTAAATGCTTTGACAATTGGAAGATATGCCGGGTGTTTCTAAACGAATATCGGAGTTTTAACGCTTTATAACTAATATGTTATTACAAATAACATATTAGTATGACTCATACATCGAATGAAAGAACAACTAAAGCAGTTTGTTTACTGGCGCGTGTGCGCGAAACGTATGCTAATTTGTTCCCCTTTCTCGCCGATCAACGTGTTATTAGAAAAATGGGGACTAGTAAACAGAAAACGTTTTGTGTTCTCCAGTTTGCAAAGACATAATCTGCTATTACTGTGCAACGAACATTCCGTATTAAGTTCGGTTGTCAACTTCCAAACGATAATAACATGCTTAGGTAGTATCATCAGTTTGAAACAGCTGGCTGCCTTTGTAAAGGGAAAAGTATGAGAACAACCAGGGCTGTAACTGTTTCTGCCTATCTTGATGATCTACAACTATGGCTATTTCTTCAATTGGAATAAAGTGAACCAAATAATTTCATTTGACTCCTTGATGGTGCACCGCCTCACTGGAATCTCTCAGTGCGCGATTGGTTAAATATCACCGTACCCAACCAATGGAATGGTCCCAAAGAGCCTCCTATAAAGCCTGCATCGCATGGCCTCCACGTTCACCCATCTACGCCATGTGACTTTTATCTGTGGGAGTTCATAAAGGATTGCGTGTTCGTTCCTCTGCTACCAATCGACTTTCCAAACTTAAGATACAGGATTGAAGCAGCAGTTGCAAAACTTTCCTCAGACACACCGAAAAAAAGTTTGGGATGAACTCGCCAATCGAATTGATTTGTGCCGTGTGACAAATGGGGCTCACATTGAACATTTGTAAATGTGTAGGGAAAACTGTTTCAGTTACTCTTTCATTCAATGTATGAATTATACTTCTAACTTATATGTGATAAATACTATAAAGCGTTAAATCTCCGATATTCTTTTAGAAACACTCGGTATTTTTGGATATTTTTGCTTGATAAAAGCAATTTTAAGAGAGAGAAAATCAAATGAAACATCATTACAAAAGTACAAATATTAGATTTAAAGAGTTAATTATTCTTTTAAGACAAGAAATATATTCTATTGAGTCAAAAAATGCAACTTAACTTCGTGTATTACCAAATTTCTTGCTATTTGTTTCATTTGACTTATTTTTAATGAAAAATTTAACTTATTTCTCTTTTGATGTGAAGCGAATTGTTTAGTAACTTATACCCCATGTTACATCGTCAAAATGTTATTTTAAATGAAGAGATGAAATTTCTTTTCTGTATACCGCTTTCATGATAAACAATTGTTATTAGTTTTGCGTTTCATCAAAAAGTGTGAATTATTTGTACTTTGATTCTGACAGGTTTGCCTGTCAGAATTTTTTGTTTACTTTACCGGACTGAAATTTAAATCTATTGAATTGTTGAAATTAGTAAACAATTTTCAAATTTTTATATAAACTTTTAACCCTCTGGCCAGAACATCAATTTTTTGACGCTCTTAGAAACATCCGTCTGACAGACGGGTACGCAAAATTTTTGAATTTTTCTTACCTTAAGGACTGTTTTAAATGCTATTATCGCTCATGAAATTGAGTAGAATTTTCAATATTTAAGTTTTTATGAGGCATACTATAATAATATATTTTTTCACAATAATTGCGACTAGCATTTTTATAAAAACTGATTAGAAATTATTTATATTCGTGTAAAAATAATACCACAAACGAAAAAAACTATAGGAGTTTAGATACTTATAGAAGCTGATAGATAAGAAAAATCACACATATCGCGAATTGAAAAAAATCGCCAAGTACCACTACGTGATACCACCACTGGGTAGAGTCCAACTGAAGATATGAAGGCAGCCCACCCCAAACACCACACCACAGCATTATCTACAGGCATCAATGCAAATCCTCATCTGAGAGACGGGTGTTCCGGTCAGAAGGTTAATTGGGTTATTTCAATTAATTCTTTAGAGAAATTATTGTCTTTTCTATTGTAAATGTTAAGGTTTGGGTCATTTGGAAGGTCACATAGGTATCAGGAGACACAGTAACATACAATTTATTCAGGACCGAACTGTAAACCTTTAACTCAACTAGATCTTATTCTAGTCTATTTATGTTCTTTTAGGATCAAGGTACTTTCTGTTGCAATGATCTGTTAAAATAAGGTACTTTAAGGAGCATTTTCACAGGATACAGTCTTTGTTAAAATTGAAACTTTAGAACCTTTTCGTTAGAATCTTAGTTAAAGAATGTTAGAGTGTTTGTTTAAATGTGTAAATGTATGTTTTTTAAGACCAAGTTTAATTATATACTCCGTGAATTATCTCTCAGAAAATAACGCTTCAGTCGGAAAATTAAAGAAAAGGATTTGGATAATTTTATTAATAAAATATTAAATGTGTTTCAAAATTATTCATTAAGATTGAAAATTAATAATAACATTTATAATAATGCTTTGGGAAAATAAAGTATCGGATTTTTGAATTTAAAAAAAAAAATGTAAATTACTTTATGTATACTGTGGATTGTGAGTGTTAAACTCAAAGGCTAATTTGGGTCATACAAACAATGTTTAACTATAGGTGGGCCTATAAAATAATAATATTTCAGAAACTTAGATTTATTTCGAATAATACATTATAATCACATGCATTTCGAGTAAATATATATAAAAGAGCAAGAAAAATTTAATTTTTACGTCTTGGCACTTGATATCTCTTCTCGCCTTCCGAGAAATTTTGTTCGCAGTGTATACTTTCAAAACTGACTCAGTGTTAGCGTCATTAATATTGTTTATAACACAGGAGATTTATTTCCTTTCATAATTAAAAATAACTGCTAGCACTGATAAGTGTTTCCAGACATGGTAATAATTTCACATGGAAAATTTCGAGTATTTTCAAGTGAATGAGTCAATGGATATTAACATCGCATTGTTCAGCTACACGAGGGCTTTTGGCGACGGATCTCGTGATTCTGAGTGGCCGTGGTAGCCGAGTGATATAGGTATAGGATCGTGGCTTGCCTTGTCACGAATTCGAGCCCAGTACCACTAAAGACCCGCCGTGTAGGGCAGCGATGCACGTTAAATCTGTCGAGAAACGAAACATCCTCCCATTGGTGTGGTGTGGTAGTTAGGAGAGGGGGTGCCAGCTCAGGTGTCGTCCACGACACTTGACCATGGTTCGAAATTACGTGATCCGTCGCCAAAACCCTCGTGTAGCTGAACAATGCGACGTTAATATTCAATCAATCAATCTCGTAATTTTGAACCATGGTCAGGTGACGAGGACGACGCCTGAACTGGCACCTCCTCACCTAATTACCACACCACACCAACGTCGAGTATTTTCCATTGTGGCTGATAAATATTTGTAAAATTCAGGCATATCGCGACTTCAATGAATTTTGCCTTCCAATCTGGGTCACACTTAATCTCGTTCACATCCATTTGCATATGGTTGGATGCTGAGTCTATATTTAATAAGAAAATCGAGGAAAACAAAGGACATTTGTCTACCAAGGAATTAAAATTTTTAAATCTTGATTCAAATTCAGTTCTAAAGCAGCCCATCTAGTATAGTGACACTGACTGCGGTGACGTCGCGGCTGGGTTCCAAATCCGGGTAAGGCATGAATGTTTGTGTTGTAATTCTTCTCTTCTTTGTGATGTGTGCTTCACGCTTACTTCTATGTAAGCCTCCGTGTGATACTTTATGGTGCATGGGGTTATAAATATTCTCAACACAAAAAATTTAGTTCTATGATTTGAATTCTGCGTATGATTTTTATAGGATGCACAGTACCATCTAAAGATTTATTCACGTTGCTTGCAGGAAAGTTCACTTTTCAGTAGCTTTTCCCAAAGACTATACTTTATTGTCACCCGATTTATTGGCTGGGCCACAAAAAGTTTCGCTGCGGGCTACATGCGGCCCTGAGACCACGAGTTTAACACCCCTGCAGCAGATGAACTCGACAAAGCCCTTTTTTACAATTTTAATCACAATAAAAGTTAGTTGAAGCCTATATTAACTATATTTGGTCTTCAGAAAACAAATCGGAAGAACTCTAAATGCTTTTATTTTTAATTATACATAAATTTACAAAATAGATTTTGTAAAGATTTTTTGATACATTTTACAGTTTAGTTTTGCGCATATATAACCATTTTCTATAAAAAAAAGTATCCTCATCGCAATTATAGGAAATGGCAAGAAATTCGAAGCAATCTTGGAAGCAAATATCAGTTGGAAGTATTCTTAGTCTGGTCCTATATTTTACTTTAATCTAAAAAAAAATAAAAGAAGAGAATTAAGTTCAAATATATCGATAAAAACAAAAGTTTTCAACTCATTTACATGAATAAATTCTTACTGCAAATATATATATATTAAAATTGGTGACACTCTTAGAAATTATTTTCAAATAAATCATAAAGTTATGTACAATGAAATTTAAGAACGAACAAATTGCTTCTTAAAATAAAAACTCATAGAAAAAGAAAAGTTTATTTATCTGATATTACATCAATTTACTCTACGCTTGAAACATATTCGACTCATCATCGGTTTAAGTAACATTTGTAAATGATCTTTAATCGCTTTTTGATTTCGATTGACAACATTTTTGAAGCCATTGGTGAGTGAGTGAGGAGTGGAATTAACGTCGCACTGTTCAGCTACACGAGGCTTT
>BMAV01014850.1:0-21955 GCA_019973955.1 Trichonephila inaurata madagascariensis
CCCCGCTTCTTCTGAAATTTGCAGTGAAACGTAAAATTTCGTGGTTCATTTTTCTGAAGAATCAATGTTCCCCCTTTATTTTCTCTTGTAACCTGGATCCATCAGTTGCTATTGAAACGATTTTACTTAAACCCCGATCTTACTGTCTTCAAGGCATTTTTGCTCGGCATTCCTTTCTTTTCTCTAGTTTGTCGGAGGCGGTAGCAATCCAAAAAGGGTTCTTTTGGCTCTTGGGAAGACATATCCCCAAAAAGGCAACTTGTGCCATTCTTTTATTCCAAAGCTCCTCTACGCAAGGATGGCAGAAGAAAGTTGAATATCTTCCATCTGCAAATTTTTTACATTTGCACTTTTTGCTATTCTGTCGTGTACTTTTTGGGATGTGGCAAATTTTGATTTTTTTCGATTTCGGGTTTTTGTTTTGAAACCCGTATGTTCTTCAGATGCAGTATGGGCAATCTTTGACATACTAAATCTGTGAAGGGTTTTCCCCCAGTTTTGTGTACCGCGAACTTGGTTTTTACTTTAAATTGCGCGGGGTCTTCAGTTTCTTAATATAGAACGATTTTTTTTGGAGTTCGTGAAAAATTTTTTCGTTCTTGCCGGCTGGATTTTTAAAACTGTGTTTTTGTAGTAAGTTTTTAAATTTGATTTCTTATTAGTGGGTTTTCGTTGCAAATGAACAAGTCGGGCAATCCTCGCCAATAGATTTAAGACGATTTTTAAAATTTTTTGAAAAAAAAAAAATAATATTTGCATTGGAACTAAAAGCCGCAGTTTAATCAAAAGAGCCGCATGTGGCCCCGAGCCGAGTTGCCACCCCTTTTTAAGGGGGAAAAAGACTTCACAAATTTTCCAAATTTAAAACAGTTCACTTTACAAAAGTATTAAAAAATTTTTAAACTGTTAGTGTTTGCCAAATTTTTTTGAATATTCAAACTCAGCAGAAAGTAGTTTAATTTAAGGAAATAACTCCTTTCATTAAATTAGAAAAATGAACTTTTATTTACAAAAACACCATCCGTGAATTTTAACGTTAGAACTATTTTATGGAAAATGACAGATTCACAAGTCATAAAACAAAATGATTAATTCAGTGATGCTTGCTGTCTTTTATGTGAACCTAACACATGGAATATTATTGATATTTAATTCAAAATATATAAAAATTTTACATTGAATAAAAAAAAGCTTTAAATTTTAAATACGTGACCACTACTAAAAATAAAAGATTGAGAAAAATCAGTTTAAAAGGTCAACAAAATGAATAAAGACGTGAAATATTAAAATCATTATTACACATTTTATTTATATAATATACAGTATTTTGAAAGAAAAAGTTCGTCAAAACACAGCAATTACCCTCCCCTACAACAATAACATGACATTCAAAGCACGGATTCCTAATAGGGTTTCAAGCAATATTTCGAATAAAAAGTGTTTCTAGACACGGTTACCTTAAGGATATGGTACATCTTTAAAATTTTTTATTTTTTATTTGATTTTGGTTTTTTGTATTTTTATAAAGGTTAATATTTAATAATAATTCCATACAAAAATTTTAATTTGTTCAAAATGTTTGTAAAATTTAAATTTTTTTAAATTTTTTAAACATTTTAAACCCTAAGGCTTTTAAATATGTTTTTTTTTCTTTCAAAATTTTTTCCAAGTACCTTATAATATACTACATAAAACGTGCATGGGTTTATTTCTGCTACTGCTCTTTAATTTTTATTAATTTTTTATAGTTAAACTACAAAAATTCTCGAAAAACTTTAAATTTTTGATTTTGAAATTTTTAGAAAAGTACTAAACATGTTAGAGCTAATTCAATGCACAGTTTTACAAAACATAGTTTCAGAACATTAAAAAGTTTCAAACCCTACTTTAATTATCAAAAGCCTTAGGGTTTTGAATAACAGTGAATGTACAAAAATTCAACATGGGAAAAATGAGTTTAAAGTTTTCATTTCTTAAATAGCATGATAAAAATTCCTCCAATAATCTGAAACTTTTATGTAATGTTAATAAGTTTGTTTCAAACTGCTTACCACAAATTTTTTAAAAAATTTACAAGAATAAAAGAATATACTTGTATAATGAATATATAAACAAAAAGGTCAATATTTCTAAACATTATCTTAACAATTTTTAAAAAATTAAAACACATTTTAGAGTTTATTTCATGCGCATTCTATAACTACTATAATAAACAACATGTACACAAATATTCATACTCTTTTTTTTCCATAATTTTTAAAAGAGCCTGAATATATTCACAAAATCCATAGGTCTTAAAAAATTTCTCCAAAACTTTTTTTCATTTTAAAAAAAGATTTGTTAATGCTTTTTTATCAATAATGACGATGTTGGAATCGGGATATACCAGTATATTTTCACCCAAACAAAAAAAAAGTATTGCATTTTCTTAAAGTTTTGCACACCTCAATTTGTTTTTGGAAATTTTGAACTTTTTAGCACCCGAAACCCCCTTCAAAAAGCTTTCGTTGTGGCAGATTTAGTACTTTTTTAGGCCTGGCATTTTAATTTTTTGGAAAATAACCAAAATTCCTTGTCGAAAAACAATTTTCTTACCTTAAAACCCGATCAAAAATATATTTAAAATTTTGTGGGGAAAGAACTTCAAAAGAAAACGCAGTAGAATAATCCCTTATAATAAAAAACAAAACAATTTTTATTTCAGTTTAAACACTCATCAGCGTGGGAAAAAAAAAAAATTTTCCCCTTATTTATCAAGCTTTTTTCAGCAGGATCTGAAAAGTGGGCTGGCAAAATTTGAGTCACGCGCGGGAAAAAGGATAAAAACTGAATAAAAAAAAGTACAACTCAAATTTTGAACACTTTAAAAAAGGTTAAAGCACATATAACCAATAAAAAAAAACATGTTTGAAATTTTTTTTTACCATATCCTTAACACGGTTCGGATCCCCCACGACATAAAATAACAAAACACTTAAAAAAGAAAATTAAATTTGGGCTGGGGGCATGTAAAACAGAGCAGCACAAGCATAATAAATCTTTTAAGGAGAAATTTTACTCATTTCGCATTTTTCTTTCGAGCGCGTACGTACTATCATATTTTCTATACAAAATTTACATGAATACTTAAGTGCACTTAACTATAAACATAAAAACTTTAATTGGGTCTCTTACGTGGATTAGAAATTTTAGGGTAGGTAGTACTCAACCTTTTTAAAGAAACGATAATTATGTCTGTATCTCTAAGCTATATCTAGTTAACATACAAAAATGGCTCTTAAAAATAAATAATAACAGTTAATAGTACTGGTGATGACGAAGAAAGCATTTTTGGTGCATATTAATATGTATTACTAGTCAGGAAAATTTTAATATAAAGATATTTATCTTAATTATTAAAATATAATAACACGTTTTTTTTTGGGGGTTGGAAATTTTGCTCTAATGGATTCAACGGTCACATGATCCATACGATCACGTGTTCTCCATTGCGTTCCAAAGTGGTATCCGTTACACTTGTAAAAATTAAATCAATCGCTTGGAAACTTTGAGACCCTTTCTGTCTTTTGATTTTAGAGTGCCTGTGAAAAATGTGTCGAGAATCGAGATTTGTCTCTGAAGAGGACGCAGTTACTCTGTTCACGGCTCCAAGAGAGAAGTCGCCTTATTAGACGAACACGTAATGACACAACTTGTCATTTTTGAAAGCCTGGGGTGAGCAGAATGCCAGGTGATCCAGGGGACCGCGTGTTCTTCTCTCACAATGAGATGTTGAGCCGATTCTGGTAAGAGGCTTTGATGTTACAATGCTCTTCCTTCTCCAACACCCGGATAGTATTTTCTTCGCAATGATTTATAGAAGGTTTATACCTGTTGGACGGCCCATTACTTCGTTCCTTCGCACATGTTAGTGTTTTGTGAGGAGGAAATAGCCAGGAGGGTATTCTCAGGGTCAAAGGGACAGGTCGATTGATAGATACTGCATAGGGTTTACGAGGTACGGCGGCGAAGATGACCTCAAGTCACGACGGCCTTTTGTCTCAATGGAGTTGGAACAAGACAAAGGTTGTCGAGTGCAGACCCACGACGCTCGCCAATCAGAAATTATTAAAGAATGAGTTCGGAAGATGACAAGAAAGTATCAAGAGGGAACTGCGAGGACATCTCCAAGATGGAGTGGTGGAGTTTGTGGGGAAGCCACACCAGTGATTGATTTTGGGCGATTCAAGTGAAAAAGTTTGTGCAGAGACAGCCCCCTTTCGGGAGAGGATTTGAGGATAAAAAAAACTTTGGGACCCCAAATTTTGAACTTTTATCCAGTGAAAAGGGCTGCAAAACCCAAAAAACAAAAAAAGCGGGTTTTTTTAAAAGTTTAAAAATTTAAAAAGGGAAAAAGTTTGTGCCCCCTCCGCCCCCCAAAAATAAAAACCCGGGCGTAAAGGGAGCCCACAGGGTTTTCCCCGAGAAAAGGCCCTTTTCCCAACTGGCCCTTTGTTTTACACACTTTTTGGGCCCTTCAATAACCGAGGTTGGAAGATAACCCCCCAGAAAACCCTTACTTTCGGTTTTTAAAAGCCGTTGGGACCCTTTCTGCGGTTTTTGGGTGCCCTTAAACCCGTCCCCCCGGATCGCACCCAATTTTTGGAAACCCGGTAGCAAAAAACCCGGCCAACGAGTGTCTGTCCAGCTTCAAGCCCACCGACGGTTCTCCTTCGCGATTCCTCGTTTGAACGAATCCGTGTAGTTATTTTAACTGCCGTGGGGTTGCTGTTGTTTCCTGTAAAAAAAAATGGAATCCCACACACAAATTTGGTTTAAGAAAAAACTTCCAGTTTTCACAATTACAAATGATAAAAGCCAATGAAAAAAGAGTGACATCTGCGATTCCTTGTTCTCTGCTTCAAAGTACCAACTCTCGCTATTTGTTATTTGGAAGTCATAATAACATTTCTGTCGTGAAAACTAATCTCACAAAAGTTCTTAGTACTTTTTATCAGAACTTATATGCAACTCCTCTAACCCTTCACAATGCTGACTTCCTACACGCTGCCTTTTTTGTATGTTTCTCGACTCGAACACGTGATTTATTGGCTGTTTATAACATATTTGCAAACCAGCCATCTGTACGATGAATTCCAGCCTTTGAAATTCAAATTGGTTTCTGTAATTTTATAATTTTCCCTCTGTGTTTAACCTTTGGTACTGAGGGTATATCGTGAAACCAAACCATAGCTACCAGAGTAGAATTCAAGTCACAATTTTGCTTCGATGTATTTTAAAATTTATATTAAAAAATTCACAGAACTCCAACAATGAAATCAAAATTATGTTTTCGCTATTAATATTTTCCCTTTCACAGCAAATTTTAACAATCTAGCTTTTTATGTCTAAAAAAAACAAAAAATACAGATTCCTTTTAAACAAGAGTCATATTCTTAAGAAAATAGAAATAGCGAATTCAATATGCATCTACTTGGGATAATGTAATCCTGGGGACTATTTAGTTCCACTGATATTCAAATAAAAAAAGTTTGGCAGATTTTGTAAGCACACCAAGATCCGAGTGTGTTTTAATGATTCATGACAACAATTGAATTTGTTATGCAAAACTTCGAGGTCAAGATCATTACGTTTGAATGATTTCTAAATAAATTATTTAAAACACCAATTAAGGATGAAATAACTTAATAAAATGCGTGGATCACATTTCGTCAATGATGAGTTGGGAACAATAGAAAGGTTCATTTAAAAATAAATTGGAGTATTGTTCAAGAATAATTACCGAATCTGTTTCAAGAATTCTAATAAATATAATGAAGAAATTTTAGTATTTAAAGATTGGTTTTTGAGATTTAGGCATCACTGCCTACAGAAATATCATGAGGAATTCTGTAAGTATGAAATTTTATTTCCTTTTGTTTCTTGCGTGCTCTAAGAAAGTATTTGAAAGTTATTCTTCTTCCCCCCATGTGTGCACATTATTCGCATTTGTTTGGTTCTCTAATTCATTTGACACTTGAGGAAAATGAAGAATCATTTGTATTAAATAAGTAAAATTCGTCGGTGGCTTGGGAAACGTTCTTCGTGTCACCTGATCCAGTCCGATAGTCAGGTCGTAATATTTTAATCCAAATTATTCAACGGCATAATAAAAGAAACTTCTATTTAATTTATATAGAATTATAATCTGAATTTTTACACAAGTTCGCAACTTCGATGACCCTCTAAAGCAGCTTTTTAAGTGGCCCGGTCATGGCTCATTGCTCTGAAAAATTCACTTATTTCAGAACATTGCATCAAAAAAATCAAATATATTAATTTTGCTTTTTGTTATCGGTATCGTACGTGTACGAATTGATATGCTTTTATATTTGGAACGGTTACGGTTAGTGATAACAGACAACAGTGGAGTAGCGACCATTTTATGGGGAGAACCAATTTTTAAATATCTTTCATATGTTGCATACGAAAAATATTTCAAGAAAATAAATCATTTCAAGACGATTGGGAGGATGACTATTTTGTAGTGAAAAATAAACATGGATTAGTAACTGTCTGATTTGTCACGAAAGTGCTATATTTAAACAATACCAATAAACAGGAATCATTCGACGACACTTTTCTTCGAAGAATTCTTTCAAAAGGTGATAAACAGGTTTTCTTGAATTATCTTTGCCACAGCAACGAAGTATTTTATCAGTGGTAATATCACAGCGTTAACAGACAGTCTATGAAGTTCGTTATATTATTGGTAATCATATGAAACCGTTTACTGAGGGACGCAGAAATTGTGAAGGAGTTCTTAAAGTCTTCTAATTTAGCGTTAGTGACAAAAATAAAAAAATATAAAAATGATAACTAACAAAGCAAAATAGGAGTTATAATATTTTGATCAATTTTCCACATTTTAAATTTCCAATGTTATCTTGGTTTTAAAGCAGTTCTCACTCCCCCATTTACCCTCATGTTGCGTCCCCACGTAAAATAACTAACATACGTATGCGGCCCACATAAAATAGCTGACATATGTATGCGGCACAGCAGAAAGAAATGGTGAGAACCCCTTCTCTAAAGCCATGGACTCCACTACTTCTATTTCGATCTATTTTATAATGCTGTGTTTGGTATAAGGGAAAGAAATCCCATTTTTTACTACGAAAGGATACTTAAAATATATCTACAAAAACATAAATTCTTCTAACATCCAAAATATTTAATAAACTTATTCCTATCGATATTATTCCTTTCCATGACCAAGTCTCTCTTGTTTACATTCGAATATTAAACAAAGCAAATTAAAAGCAGAATTGATAGATTTGATTGATAGCAAATTTCCCCTTTAAATTTCTAGTGAATTGTTCTTGAATTTCTTAGTGCAATGGGATATGACCAGGCCACTCAGAAAAAACCAGTGGGCCGCAGGTTGAGTATCACTGATCTGGAAGCAGACTTCCCACACAGGGTTCACTACCGGAGTGAGCAAACGACAGTGGTTTGATGGCCTGGACAGGCCAGTGGCGTAGCGTGGGCTTTCACCGCCTGGGGCCGACCGGAAAATTGTTGCCTCTCTATTTTAATTATCAGTCAAGAAAATTAGAAAAAGTTAAAAAGCAGCTTTAAATTTTTTTTGTTTAAAAATGCACTTTTAGCGTTTTCTTTCATAGAAAAATCTTTTATACAATTGTCAATTTCAATATCTATGTCATGTTCAATTGCCAGAATAGCTAAACTTGTTAACCTTAACGTGGACATAGTCGATCTGAGATAATTTTTGATTAATTTTGGCTTCGAGAAGCTTCTTTCGCAACTGGCATTACTGATGTGACAGATGTTAAAAAAATTCTCAACATTATGACAATGTCTGGTAAGCTATCTTCAAGTTTGGGCTCAATAATATATTTTAGTAAACCCAGAAAGCCGGACTTAAAATGAGTTCTTTTTTATTGCCTGGGTCTGTTGCAGCTTCTAAAGCTAGTAGGCGTACGCGCTCAAGTTCATCTTTATTAATGTCTTGAGGATCTTAGTTAAGTTCGTTCCCTCCTCAATATCACTTCTGGTCTTAAAAAAGCATATTTACATTAGCAAACATCTTTATTAGCAAAACATCTTTACTTCCGTCGCCAAATATATGCTTCCTCATTCATCAAGCTCTCTATACCCAAATTCCAAGATCTTCACATAAACTTTTAGCATATATTAAAGCGTCATCCACGAATTCCTCTCGTTTTGCTTCTTATACAGTCTGTAACGCACTTTTTTAGCACATTAATGGATATTTAGTCTCTCTGCAAATAATTTTGAGCATCATTGATTTCACACAGTACCGGTTGCCAGAAGCCTAAGTAACATAAAAACGAATGCGCCTGTACACTAATAAACTTCCTACATCTGTGCGTGTATTAAAGCTTTCACTCGTTTCCGTCAGTTTCGTCGCGCGGGCACGATTTGGAGTTTGAAATATTTTTTGAATTTAAATATCGCGGTGCTTGCCGCCGCCCCTTTACGTATGCAGCCCGGGGTCATGGCCCCCTCTGCACCCCCTCCCCACCACGCTACTCCACTGGGACAGGCATGTTTAATGGGAGCACAGAGCTCTGTGATTGCTGAGGGAATGAAATCTTGGAATCCAATCTTTTGCTTTTCAAAGGTTCAGGTAGCACTGGGTTTTTTTTAATGAATGATAATGCTCGGCAACATAGGACTCATCCAGCCAACGAATGTTTGTATATTTGGGGCGGAAATTGACATTTCCTTTTCCCTTCCCAGAATCATGCTAGACCGAAAAACCGCTTTGCCGGAGGAGTAGTACCAATTGCAACAGGGACTTAAAGCTGTCTTGCTTTCTGCGGGCAAAACTCGCCATGCTTTCAAAATAAGTTTGAAACTTTCGATTGCATTTAAAAGCCTATTTAATCAAAAAAATAAAAAAGACGTGATTTCTATACAAAAAACATTCAAAAAGTGTACCAAACAAAATACACTGGTGTGCAAAACTTAAGCAACAGGTGGGTTTATTGACATAACTTCACGAAAAATCATCTGAGAGACATGAAATTCTGAAATGAGGGAGAGTATTATGTACGTAAAGGATGACAAAAGCATCGGCGCTGAAAAAGGAATACAACGCATACGGTATGGAATCAAACAAAAACAAGCTTTATTGAACGCATGGTATCGTGACTCATGATTGTCTATCCAACAGGAAGAACAACAAGCAGATGTTCCTTAATATGGTATATGCCCTCCCTTTTCTACAATGGTTGCTTCGCACCGTCTCCGCATACTCAGAACCAGCTGGTGCAACATCTCTTGAGGTAAGAGTGCCCATTCCTCAATCAACATCTGTTTGAGTTGTTGGTTGTTCTCCGGATGATGTAAGCGTGTGGCAATACGTCTCCCAAAGCATCCCACACATGTTCGATGGGATTTAAATCTGGGAGCACGCTGGCCAATCCATTCGAGTGATATCTTCACTTTCCAGCAGCTCCTCAACAGCAAGAGTGCGATGTGGCCGTGCATTGTCATCCATAAAAATGAAGTCTGGGCCAATGGCACCTCGGAAAAGACGCACATGGGGAAGAAGTACCTCCTCACAATAGCGAGCCCCGGTTACAGACCCTCTGTCGAAAATGTGAAGCTCAGTTCGCCCGTTCAGCATAATGCCTCCCCAGACGAGAACTCCAGGACCACCGTAACGGTGTTTTTCCTTGATGTTACTGGGATAAAACCGGGTCCCGATCTCTCTCCAAATCAAAACGCGTTGAGAATCGCTTCTGGCACTGAACCGACTCTCATCCGTAAAGAGGACACGACTCCATTGATCAGTTGTCCAGTTTTTGTGCTCTGTGGCCCACTGTAAACGGTGGCTTCGGTGGCCAACTTTCAACGGGAGGTAGCGTTCAGGACGGCGGGCGAACAGGCCCCCTTTGTGAAGGCGTCTGGCCACAGTAAACCGCGGCACTTGTCGACCCGTTGCTGTACAGAGTTTCTGAGCAATGGCGCTAGCTGACTGCTACACTGGTGACAGTACGCCCCTCTTCCAGCTTTCCGATCATTCTTCCACGTGTGAAGTCGTCCAGGTGATTTCTTCTAGCCATATTTCACGAACTGACTCACTGGCACTTGCAGCGAATATGTTGAATTGCGTCTCCGTCCTTCATTTTATTCTACTGTTGAGCAGCGCGCGCCGACATCACGCGTTTTGCGTACGCTCACATCGTTTCTGACGTTTTGTTCCTGATATATGCATACGCATGACGTTTCTACTGATTTACGTGTTCACTATACTGATCTCCAGACCTCCTTTTCTGCAATTTCATGGCTATCTGCTAAATTTTTACATTGTTGCTTAAGTTTTGCACACCAGTGTATATAAATTTGGGAATGCGAGATAACACTGTCATGCCCTCTGATTTAATTAAACAATTTTAAAGCATTGCGCTTAACATGAAAGAGTTTATTTAATAAAATAACGAATTGAACAACGTAATTAAGACCCCAGAGACATTTCTTAGCACTAAATTTTCTGCAATTGCTTGTTGCATTTTTTTCATCGCCAATAAATAATGTGACTGGTGTTGTGTCAACTCATTTGAATGTAATTCAAAAGGACGATACCTATAGATTTTGCTTAAGGAAATTGATACCGAGAGAAAGTACACGCTAAATAAAAGAGCGAGTTTGGACAAGTGCATTAGACGTTCAAATATATATAAATAATAAATATTGGAGAGAAAGATTTTCCTTTTGGTTAACTATGATAAAATAGTCGTGGCCGGAAATATAAAGAGGCCTGTTGTAGTGGTTCCGAGTGAACTTTTATTCGTCGGTTCCGCTGTTTGAGCTGTTGGATGGATGCTATTGCTCATTTAGTGGGATATAATCCAGGTTTGTTTCTTCCTTAAGACATGATGAGCAACAAACATATCATTAGAAGCAACAACCAATCACTACGGCGATTAACTCAGCCACAAAAAGCATCAACGACGTTCACATATTTAAGTCGGAAGGACTTGTAAGTTACATTTCAAAGACAAAGTGAAGGAGCTTTTTGAGTTCTGGGTTTTTATATGAGGTGGCAAATCCCGCAGGACTACTTACGGAGGCGGCTGTAAGTGGAAAGCTATCGCTCCATAGTTTCTTACTTCAAGATACGATTCAATCCAGGTTATACGGATGAAAATTACGGAATGAATTACGGATATTTAAACGTGATGAAATTAATTACATATATTTGGCTTAACTTGAGGACTTATCAACTCATAATATGACATTTTGTTATGTTGAATCTCAGTTTCATCAACAACAAAAATCTCAAATATAAAACACACAAAGCAAGACATTAAAACACGCAACTTACATGACGTTCACTAAAGCAGCCTTTTTTCACTCCAGGCATCTCGTCTATTTACAATCATTGTGAACCGGAATCTATTGAACTTCCATGATTATAAGCACAGCTTTTTGTATAGTTTCCTCATTAACTGGCCAAAAGACACCACTCAAGAACGGATTCTAGTCGATACCAATACATTTACAAATTAGCTTTTATTTTACGTTGAAATGAAAAATTAAATTATGCACATTTTAGTTTGGTTTCGATTTGCACGGTTTTCCACCTCCTATCTTACGTGTAAATCGAAGGATAGTTATTCTAATGATTGCAATAAAAAATTCAAAATGCAAAAATACAAACTGGGGCAATATTCACCCTAGTAATTCTCGAATGATTCTGTCAAAGTATGCAAAATAAAAAATAAAATTTCAGTTGATTCACTTGTACACTCAGTTTTACTATCGAGAAATATAAAAATAACACAATAATGGTTTTGTCAGTCTATTCAAACAAAGAAATAGAATTTCGGTATTCAGCATGTCATTTCCTTATTTATTTCAATAGGTTTATTCCTCGACGTATAATGGCGTAATCATTGTAGACTTCCGAGACTGACTCCAGCGAACGGCGAAAAGTAATGCCGATTATGTTTTATTACTTACTGCACCGGAAATCGCACTCGAAGTAAAGGAAAAATGGGAATGGAATTCTGTGTTCAAGGTTTTCATTCGTTATACCTAATTTCTCCAGCTGCCAATATTTGTGAAAATTCAAGGCTCACTAAACAATTTATTTTCTTGACCGGTTTATCCACTGTTATATTATTCATGTATCAAAAACTAATTTGTCAAAGGATCAGTTGGCCTTTTTAATACACCGGGTGATTCGTAATTCCCTCCAAGATTTCGGAGCGCTGTAGAAAAAAAAATTAAAACTCCTACAGCAAAAAAAGAACGTATGAAAGAATACGGAGACACAATTACAGTTTTATTTACATATTTTACCGGTATCTTAAAAGCGTGAGTGAGTGAAGATTGGCATCCTTTCTGTTCAGCTACACGGGGCTTTTGGCGTGTGAACCTCGTCATTTTTGAACCTTGGTCAAGTGACGAGGACAGAGACATAAACTGCTTCCCTCTCCTAACTCCTGCACCAAAGGGAGGACGTTTCAGCTCTCGGCAGATTTAACGTGCATCGTTGCCCTACACGGTAGTCTTTAGTGGTATTGGGCTCGAACTCGTAAAACGCCAGTCATGATCGGATACCTTGACCACTCGGCTACCGCCACCACGTATTATGTATGAACCCTTAGGCATATGACATACATCAATATCATATATCTGCCTCATTCTAGTCAACGGTACTCCAGAAGCTCTCAAACTCCAGGGGCATGTAATGGCCCGCAGGGACAGAACCTACTGTCCCGATCAAGGTGAGTCGATCTGAAGCGAACCCCCGGTGTTTTGTCCCCAAGCAAGCTTGGTACTCATTTATCCACCCACTGCAGTAGGGATGAAAGGTTGAGTCATTCTTTTCACCACGGCCCGGAATGGGGCCGAACCAGTGGCGTGGATGCGCGATACGCTACCACTCGACCATTTACATATTTTACAGGTATTTTATGTGGGAACCCTTAGTCACATCCATTCAGTAGTCCACTCATTGTAGTCAACAGAGTACTTTCGACGTTATTAGAGACTTTCAGTGTTATCGGAAAACCCAAGTTTTAGTAAACTCTTGCCATGGGAACTCCATGAAAGTACTGTCAGTAACGTTGATTGCACTTAAGTGAGGCAGGAACTCGACTAATGCATGGATGTATGTCGTGTGTCCAAGGGCTCACGTAGAGAACACCTGTGAAATATGTAAATAAAACTTAAATTGTTTCTGTGGTTTTTCTTGTTTTTTGCTGTATTCGTCTTTTTTACTAGAGCGCTCCGAAACCTAGGAGGGAATTATGAATAACCCTGCATTTTCCCCCCACTAAGGCTACCATTTCAGAAAAGGAGCAACGCTTCTTCCAGATGTAAAAAATTATCCTTGTTTATTATAGATCCTGCTCTTTACTTTGGTGCTGATGGTAGTAGTGGAGATCCACGGCTTCTCCGTGTCCCGAAGGAGAAATAAATGCCCATGCGCGGAGAGGGACAATCCCAGAAGGTACAGACCAAAAAGACCCAGGCCGCAGCCCGAACCTTGTTCGGGTTGCCGCCAGGATGAGATGCCAGAAGGCGACGAGGATTATGATAACGAACCTGCACCATGTCCTCCTCCCCCCGAAGAAGGACCGAGAAGACCCATACCATGCGTACAAGTAGAACCATGTCCTTGCGCTTGAGGCAGGTAACTGGCCCATTTATAGATAATCGAAAAAGTAAACTATCACTCGGTCACCATGGTAATACATTGAAAAAATCTCGCATGGTCTCCGAACAAAATGAAAAGTACTTATTTTTAAAAATTATATTCAAAAGAGGGGGGATTCGGTTACCGGATTATTTTGTATCTATTTCATAGTATTTGCCATAGAAATGAAATACAAACGCTTGAGTGAGTGAGAGCTGCACGAGGGCGATGGACCTCGTCATTTTGAACCATGGTCAAGGGACGAGAAGGACACCTAAGCTTCCCTCCCTCTCTTAACTTCCACACACCAACTGGAGGTGGACAGATTTTTGATTTTTCGTGCATACATGGCGTGTTTTCAGAGTTACTAGTCTCGAGCTCGTGACGCCAGCCACGCAATTTTGATGAAAGCACAGATATTCGAAATTTCTCTCTACACGGATGCGATGTTGATTTTAAAATAATTGAAGGACTTTTGGAAATCATTCCTATTTAAAATACAACCTCTGAAGCTGATATTTTGATTGTACTTATAGATGTTTTGAAGAAATATAAGTTATCATTGTGGAAAAGTTGGTTTTTCTTGCATGATGGTACAACTACTATAATCAGTATTACTAAAGGAGTTATTGCAAGACTAAAAGAAATATGCATACACTTGAACTGTCAACCCCCTTCTTCTAACTACCACCACCAAGTGGTGAGTGAATATTAACGTCGCACTGTTCAGCTACGCCTAGGGCTTTTTGGCGACGGACCCACGCAATTACAGACCATGGTCCAGAAGTGACGTGGACGACGCAGGCTAGCACCCCTCTCCTATACCACACCACCAGCGGGAGGACGTTTCAGCTCGACTGGGTTAACGTGCATCCTTTGCCTACTGCGGCGGGTCTTTGGTAGTGTTGGGCTCGGAAGAACTCATGAGCATGCCTGCCATGGTCCGATGCACCTTAACCACTGGGCTACCACGCAGCATACACACACACACACCAAAGGGGAAAACGGTAGGCCTCGACAGATTTAACTCTCTCACCCCACTCCCTCTGCGGTGAGTCTTGAGGGGCACTAGAGCTACCGATGACGCGAGTTCGTGATCCTTAGCCCTAGGTTACCGCAGGCACATACAAATTATTGAACATTTCATTTTATCAATTTCGAACATGTAATCGTAATAGTAAAGCTTCCAAATTTCACATTTTAGAAATTTTAAATTTTTGTATCAAATACCCTTTATTTAAAGCGAAATGGTAGTTATTGTGCAGTAACACTGTTTACGATTAAAGAATTTCAATAAAAAAAGTATTCAACGTTTTGTCTGCTCGATGAAGTTTCCCTTTACCCGATTCCCAATTTTTCCTTCTTTCAGCGGAATTTTTTTAAATTCCCACAATGAATGTTTAATGAAATGGAAGCTTCTCTCCCGAAGATAAAAAAAATATGGTAGTCAATGCATTCCTCGTATGGTTTTGCAAGGAACAGAATCATTTTATTGTAAATTTTCAACTTCGTGCTTTGACAATTTCACTACAATTGCAAAAAACCCAATTGCTTTAAAAAAAAAACCCCAATTCTAAAAGAATCGCTTCCTGAATATGGAACGAGTAGCCGAAAAAATGCTATTTGAAAAATAAGAAGTAATTATAAATAAATAATAAAAAATAATCATTAATATTTATTTAATTTTTTATTTTTTTGTATTTTATATAATAGAAGTAATCATTATTATTATCAGAAAAGTTATTTATTTTCCCGACTTCCCCTATAAACCCAAAATGGGTGGGCTTGGGAAATGGGGAGCAAGCGGAACATAAAACAAAACGGGGTTTGAATTCAACACCAATTGGAATCGGGGTTGCCACTTTGGCGAGTTATCTGAACTTACACCCAAACGAGATTAAAAGATTCCCAAAAACTTCGTAGCCAGAGGTGGAGGATGCGTTTGTCTGGTGTATATATACATAGCAGTGTGACCCTTAGACTATCGATATACTAGGTTATCAGTTGCACACATTGAATGTATAATCGATAACCTCCCCCGGGAGAAAGTATGTTTTAAAAGGGGAAAAAACCCCAAATGTAGGGGTTCACAAAACCCGAAATTAAAAACAATTTTTCCAAAGAAATCAAAAATTTCCCCCCAAGCTTTTAAAAAAAAAAGGCCCTTTTAAATTTTCCCCAAAACAAAAGTGGCCCCACTTTTTTCTTCTACAAAAACCCGTTTTGGTGCAGGGGTTTCAAAAGCTAATTTGGCGGAAAAATTTCCCTTTTTCTCATCTTTTTTATAAAGTATTTTTTTGCTCAAGTTTTGGGAAACATTTTAAATTTTAAACCCTAAGGCCTTAATGCCCTGATAATTTTCCCTGACGGGGAGTAGGCAATTGTTTTGGCTCGAGGGCCAAAGTGTGGGAGTGGAGGATACCTTTTTAAAATAATTACATTCATCAGTTAGCTTTAAATCAAAAAGGGTTCTACATTGGGAACCGAAATAAACCCCAATATAAAAAAAAACAGTGTCATTTTTTAAAAAACGTATTCATCAGGGGTTTTTTATATTTTATAGCTGCACGCACTTTTTCTTTTTTAAAACATTTTAACCAGATAAATATACCTTATCACGCTTTTGTACATTTTTCTTGAAACCAGGAATGAAATGGCTTGATGAAATTCTCATCATAGTCTGCAAGTTTATGCCAGTCAACTTGCATCTATATAAATTTAATATTATTGATCTTTCATACAAGGAAAAGCTTTGCTCACAAATATATGTTAACCTAAATACAAAAAAGTTTCCAAGAAAATTTCTTCATGTATGGAAAAAAATTTTAATTTAAATTTTTTTAAACATTCAATACTAAAAAAAGTAAAGAATTTTTCGTTTGTG
Source organism: Trichonephila inaurata madagascariensis (assembly GCA_019973955.1). NCBI lineage: Eukaryota > Metazoa > Arthropoda > Arachnida > Araneae > Nephilidae > Trichonephila > Trichonephila inaurata. Next base: position 16,566 of record BMAV01014850.1, read on the forward strand.
TAAATTTAAAGTTTTGAGGGTTTTATTGTTTTTTCGAAAAAACCCCTCCTTTTTGTTTTAAAGACCGGGAAATTTTTAAAAGTCTCCAATCAAAAACCCCGGGAAATTTTTGGGGTTTTTTTCCATTTTTTTTTTTGATTTCCAAACGGGTCTTTTTTACTCCCGGGGTAAAGGGCCTTGGTTTCAGAAAAAATTTTAAAAAACTGGCCCAAAAAATCAAAGGACGAAATATCTCTCTGGCAAGTTGTAACATATTTCATGCAACAAATTTAAAATTTTTCTGGGGGAAATATCTCCGGGGTTTCGCACAGAAACATCAAGGCCCTCGGGAGCTGCCGGTTTCGCTTTTGAATGAAGTTGAGAAAACTTTCAATCAGCTGCCGACGTTCCTTTTTACAAAAAATGATTTTGGTTTTATTTTTTGTAATGACGTACTTAAATTACCGGACCGGAAGTGACGAGGCGGCCCCCTTTAACCACCCCCCATTTCAACATTTGTGCAAGGCGGTCACCAGTTCGTGAACATGACCAATCGTACCCTTTTACTAAAGATTGGTTCAGGTAGTAACGGCGCTGCATTTAACCAGATTGGGATATTTTAGTGTGTTGTCACATTTAATTGGTTGTTTTTAGAACATTTTAAGAATATGAAATAAAGTGGAAATTTCTCTAGTTCTACTTTTAAAAGAAACAAAAAATATATTTCTTAAAATTTTAATTTTTTATAACCCAAAATTTTAATAATCCAAAAATTTTTCCCAATTTTCCCTTTTTTTTTCCGGGGATCCGGCTTTTTCGTGGGGAAAATTTACTCCTAAAAAATATTTTCGTATTTCAGATTTCTTCTCTTTTATTTTAAAACCAATGGGAAATTTCCTGAAACATGCAAGAATAAAAAGGAAAAATGAATACTCCCTGTCTTTTTCTTTTCCCCCTTTTTACTCTGTCAACCGGGTTATTGGCCATTTTCTAACTTTTTAAATTTTATAAGCTAATAAATTCTAGTTCGCTTTATTGGGTTTTCGTAGAACATTAAAACGAAACTCTTGCCGTTCAAAATCATTTGTTTAAAATCGTATTCAGTGAAGAAACCACAGCCCCATCGGGGGAAAACCCCCAGTTGGTTGGTTTCAAAAGGTCTGGTCGCAAATATTGAATCTCAGAAAGTTACAATACTACTCAAATTAAACTAATAATTTATTTAGTTCTTAAACTTGAAAACAGAGCATTATCGGCGCCCCCAAATTTTGAACATACAAACCAAAAAGGTTTGGTCTAATACAAAGTTTGCCGATGGGTTGTTTCCGGGGAAAATTCGTATTTAAATCCTACTCGCACTCATCCAATTATTCCACCCGGCACAAAATCTGGGAGATGTGTTTCTCACCCCGACCCCAAATATCGATTCCTCATGAAAAAGGGGATTTCGTAACAAAACACAGAGAAAGAATAGACAGAAAATATTATTTTATGTATTTGCAATGAAAGGAAACATTCACAGAAACCAATTAATTGCTCTTCTCAGGACTATTACTACACCATTTTAAAAATATAATTTCGCATTTATTACCATTTTAAAAACCACATTCCACAACATAATAGCTGGAAATATAACTCACTTCAAGGCCTCACCTTCACCATATTTTTTTAAATTTTAAACAATAATTCAAAACATCCCTATAAAAGCTCTTTTTCCCTCAAAAAAAAAGGCTTTTTTTTCGCAAAAGAAAAAAAAAAGTTCTCCCAATAAGGAAATTGTATCCAAAGATTTCAAAAATTTTTACAAAAAAGCTATTGATTTAACCCATTACCCTATCAAAAGCAAAAAAAAATCAAGGCAAAATACATTGTAATCAAACTACTTCAATAGGGAAGCTGCGCAGAATATACAAATCTAAAATTCTAACAAAAAAATTTCAATTTGACTTTACAAGAAGAAATCAAAATAGAGACCTTTAACCCTTTATCTGCCGCATTATGATTTCTGCAATTTTTTTCGTGCAATATTTTTTTTTTAATCATTACATTGAAAATTAAGAGATATATACATAAACAAAATACTCAACTTTGGGAAATTTAATCCGTTAAAGCTAATTAAATTGGTATTTTAAAAAAGGAAAAATCTGTCCAAAAAGGGGTTAAAAATTCTCATAATACAAAAAAGCCCGGGAATGATTTTTTTTAACACATTTTTTAACTTTTAAAAATACTAAATAACCAGAAACCAAAAAAAAAAGGTGAAAAATTTTAAAAATTATTAAATTTTAAAATTTTTTTTTACAAAAAAAACCTTTACATAAAAACTTAATTTGATATTTTTTTTTTTCTTTTAAAAAAATCTTAAAATTTCATTCAAATTGAGGTTTAATTTGATTTTTTTTAAAAGCGCATCCGGGGTGGAAATCTTTTTTTTTTAACTGAACTACTACACCTTGAATCTTTTTTTAGTCCTCGATCTCATTTTAAAGAATCTAATGAAAATTCCGCAGATTATTTGCGAATTTTTTTTCACCCTGAAAAAACATTTGTTATCATCAGTGATTTTTTTATGGGAGGTTCTTTAAATTAAAGCCTCTTGAAAAACTAAACTTCCTTTTCCAGATATTCAAAAAATAATAAAATAGCACTTGAAAATTTCCTTTATTTTTTAAAACCCCGGGTTTCTCACAAAGAAATTAAAATTTGATTTTTGAGTAAACAATAAATATTTCTATTAATATAATGTTACAAAAAAAAACCACAAGCTCAGATTTAAAGTGTTTAAAAAATTTTGAAAACATTAAAATAAAACAATAAAAAAAATCATAACAAATAATTTAAACTGAAAAGTTGAAAAAAGCTGAACTCTATTACGGTATAGTAATGACGCTACAACACAACGAAAAACAGCACAGACCGAAAAAAAAACTCATCATAGAACCCGTGCTGCCATATATCTTTGAAAAGTGGATTTAAAAGAATATTCTTGATTAGTATCGTCCGAGTATTCGTAAAAATAGTTATTCTATGTCATTTTAAAGTGAGTGGTACTTCATAAGGGAAACGTTGATCGAGTGATTATAAAAATTTTTTTTTGTAAAAATTAAAAAAACCCCTTTTTAAAATTTATTAAAACCCATTTTAATTAAATACAAAAGAAACAAAATAAAAACCCTTTTAAAACAAATTTTTATTTTTTAAAATTTTAAATGTTAAAGTCCGAAGGGCTCATTTTAAAAATTAAATTTTTTCCCCCCCTGGAAAAAAAAAATTTTTAAAGAAATTCTGTTGGTTTAAGAAATTCATTTTTAAAAGACGAAGACTCCTTTTTTAAAATTTTTAAATTAGAATTTCAATGATCCGGGAAAACATTTTTTAAAGGAAAAAAACTTAAAAAACAAAAATATAACAAGAGGCACAAAATGACGATACAAAAAAAAAAATGCAAAAACAAGAAATGTAGCCTCGAGCTACAAATAATGATTATTTAGGGTCGTAACTGGTTCCAAATATTATGACTGATTTAATATGAGAAATACGCAATTTCAGAAAAATAAACCCCTAAACTGTACCTCACCATACAATAAAAACGCCTACTGGATAAATAAATAACTACTCAATTCAAATACAAAGGTTCGCTAAATAATATGATCGGTAGAGTGATAATATCTCTCCTAACATCACAAGAAATGTCTTTCTTCATGAAAGTTAAGTGAAAATAACGATGGTGCATTTTTAATAAATTAATACAATTTTTTTCTGGGATTCTTTTCCAAAGAAATGAAGAACGTTCCCCTGAAAAGAAATGTCCATGAAAATCAACCAACCAGACAAAGCTCTCGAGCAATTCAGGGTGGAGAAACCCTTTCAATTGTTTGATAGGAAACCCAAACGTATTTTTTAAAAAAGGTAAAAAAATTTAAAATTTTCCCCTGCTCAGAATCAGAAAAAATTAAAGGCTAAATACCTGTATTTCAAGAGATACATTGCTTTTTTTTGAAAAAAAGGGTTGTTTCTCATAAAACTAAAACACACATTGCTGAACAATAAAAATAAAAAATAAAATAAAAAAACCAGACAAAACCCCGTCAAAAGATTGGTGATAATTCAACAATAAAACACTTTTTTATTTTTAAATAAGTGGAGACGAGAAAACCAAATTTAAATCAAAAGCACGAGGGTTTAAAAAAGCAGTTGAGCAAAAACCCAAAGAATGTATTGTCAAGAATCGCCGATATCCCACTCTTTTCGATTCTCAATGTAAGAAGAAACTGCTGGATATATTCCGAGAAGTGAATACTCTACATCATTTTTACAGAAGCCAAAAACAATGTTAAGACCAAGAATAAAAACCAGTTCATTTCAGTTGATCAATACGTATTCTATAAGATTGTAGCAAAAGTGAAATAAGCTAGCGACACATTGACTCCACTTGTTTTTCGACGGACTTCATCAATTTTGAACCTCGGTCAATTGATGAAGACGATGCCTGATTTAACGCCTTCTCTACACAGTGGAACTTCAGTGGCCCCAGAATTCCAATCCATGACATTCCGACTACGAGATTTGTGACCACAACCACCTGGTTAACGCGGCCAATATTAAACGAAGGAGTAACTCCTTGAAAACAAATCATTTGAAATGTGTATTAAACAAAACTTAAAAGATTAAAAACTGAATCATGTATTGAAACTTTAATCTTGAAACTAAAATGTTTAATAAAATTTAATGTAAGAACCGAGATCGAAAATGTTTTTGATTACACATAGCTCAGAAATAAGACATACCCCACACACGAACTTTGTGGACTGTAATGAATTTTCTTGATAAAAACAAGAACAGCGCCATCTATCGTCGTATTTTAATTTCTCAGCTTACTGTTAGGTAGGACAATTTTCTGGTGTTGGGGATTCCGAATCTCAACCGGAAAAACCTCTTCTTGAACCAATCTGACCAACTTATTCTCAGCTTGGCACATAACTCTGAAGCACTTAGAGGACCAGACATTCTTATATGTTACTTTTTCACATCATTTACAATACATAAACACAAGAATAATGTTCTTTTCGTAAAAATCAGAAATCCCCCTTTTTTTAAATAGAATTTGGCACAGACATCTCAAAGTAACAAAATTTTGAGTTTGATATTCGGACTAATTCATCGTGTTTTGGGCCCGTCCTTTTTATAACTCTCCCCATTCCCCCCTGTAGTTTGGGAAAGGTCTAAAAATTTTAAACATTTCTACATGCCACATGGCATCGCTTACCTGAGCAAACTTTGAATTTGGAATGTTGTAGAATAATTTGTATCAATTTTGTGCCTGGTGTGCAAAACTTAAGTAACAATGTAAATTTTCAAGATAATGATGAAATTGCAGAAAAAGGGGTTTTGTGTAACAATAAAATGAAAAT
>BMAV01014851.1:0-15574 GCA_019973955.1 Trichonephila inaurata madagascariensis
CAGGGGAGGACCCAACGGGTAAACCCGAACCCTTATCTGCAGCACACCTAAGCATGTCTCTTCGGGGACACCGAAGGGGGTACTACCAGCCGATTGACAGGAGCGGGCTCACTCCTGCCACCCGTCTACAGTGAAGCGTGGGCCAAAGGGAACGCAGAGGTATCCCTAGGCCACTAATCTCCTCCAGACTGGGGGCGTGGGCAAAGGGAACGCAAAGGGATCCCAGAACACCATTTTCCCCCTTACGGGACGCCGCACACGGCAAACATGCGGGTCGGAAAACCAACGTTGTTAGTCGAAAACAAATAAAGTAACATAATCAAAGTAGTAAAATAAATATACGAAAAAGAAACTAAATTAACGCAATATAAAATGTAAACCATAATATGTTAGTAGTAAAACGTAAGTTTTTTCATCAGAAAAAACAAAATTTGAACATAGTTCATTTTGTTAGATTGGTCTGTGGTCTAGACGGGAAAGGAAGAAAAGGGAAATTTGAATGGCAAGGAGAAGGGCCGAAAATAGAGAAAGATCACTAGGGTACCCTGGGTTCGTGAAGCCCATGTTTACCAAGACAGTAAACCCCTTAGGAAGAGGAAAAGATCACTAGGGCACCTCGGGAGCGTGAAACCCGTACTCACCTAAAGAAGGTGAGCCCCCTGAGGGGGAAACAGCGCAGAGGGTTCGGTATGTAAGGACGGATTTTACAATTCAAGTAACCGGCTTTTATTGTGTTTGGTAGTTTTGGGTTATTAAATTTTAAAAATTAAATGTTTGGTGGGAATAATTGTGGAGTCTTTTTTATTGTGATTCTCCTGACCTGAGTTACACCCTGATCTGAAAATCCCTCAAGGATTTCTGATTCAGGAGTGCTCATCAAGTCAGGTTCTGAAATGACACCTCTGGAAGAGTTTAGAGATTTGTGCGGTGTTACATTTATGACGAGTTTAAAAGTTTTGCGGAAGAAAGATTTTGTTTGGACAGCGGAATTCGTTTCAATAAGTAGACCCCCGGGAAACCCGCAATCGTTTTTAAACCCATTTCGGTTCACCACCTATTCCGATTAAGGCTTTATGGATAGCAAATGGTGAATTTTTTGACATTTCATTGTTCGGTAGAGAAACAAGTAAAAATCTGGTATATTGTGAAATTTTATCGACGTTGAGAGTGGGTAAAACGGGCCTTTACCCGGGCACGGGAGCTTTGGATCCATAATAACGCGTATACCACTTCGTCCCGGCGTGCCTCCACCCACCACGGAGTCCCAAAAAAGGAGGCAGTGTGCCGGTCATCTGGCCAAAACCAGGCACGGCGCTTACCCAGAGTACACCAGAAGATAGTGATACAGTCCAGGGTGAGGATCCCAAAGGGGAAACCCGACACCCCTTATCTGCAGCACTAACCCTACAGCAGTGTCTCTTCGGGGGGTACCGAAGAGGGTACTACAACCGATTGACAGGAGCGGGCTCACTCCTGCCACCCCTCTACAGTGAAGCGTGGGCCAAAGGGAACGCAGAGGTATCCCTAGGCCACCTAACCTCCTCCATACTGGAGAAGCGGTGGGCAAAGGAACGCAAAGGATCCCCAGAACACCATTTTCCCCTTCGGACGCCGCACACGGCAAACATGCGGGTTGAAAAAACGGTGTTAATCGAAAATAAATAAAGCAACATAATCAAAAAATTTAAAAAAAATATACGAAAAGGAACTAAAACTAACACAATACAAATGTAAACCATAATATGTTAGTAGTAAAACGTATGTTTTCACTAGAAAAAACAAAATTTGAACAAGGTTCATTTTTTAGTATAGGTCTGTGGTCTAGACGGGAAAAGAAGAAAAGGGAAATTTGAATGGCAAGAAGGAGGGCCGAAAATAGAGAAAAGATCACTAGGGTACCCTGGGTTCGTGAAGCCCATGTTTACCAAAGACAGTAAACCCCTTAGGAAGAGAAAAAGATCACTAGGGCACCTCGGTAGCGTGAAACCCGTACTCACCTAAAGAAGGTGAGCCCCCTGAGGGGTCCAGTCAGGGAAAGGAGCATCTTAATTGGATAAAATCTCTTTTCAAAAGATCCTTCAACTTCATGAATATGAAGACAATTTTTCTAAAACAATAACTAACCTTTTAGATGTCCGTTGTCCTTCCTATTGTTTCTGGGATTCGAATGCAATAAGAACTTATCTGCAGTGTTCAATAGTTAATCGGTACTTTCAAGTCTTAAAAATGTTTGAATAAAGAGTAATTGGAGAGAGGGAGAGCTCTAAATTATACTTCTTAAATCGTATTTCAACTTTTTCTCCTAAAATAACTGGTTTTAAATTATCGAATGTATTTGAAAAGCTTTGACATACTGCATTATTATGCTTATTTAATTATACATATTATTAAACCATAAATTGCATTTTCCTTTTGTCATTTAATGGCTAGCGCAGTTTAGCCAGAATTGTCTTTTGTGCCTTAGATCCATACATATATTCTCTCTTTTGGTCATTTTTCGAATATAGTTTTAATGCTTGTTTTATGCCAATTTAATAGCTTTTTTCAAAAATGAGTTATAGTGTAATGGACTTTCATTTCACTTAAATGATTGTTTCGTAGTTAAATTACTTTTACCTGTAATGATTTATTTTTTGCATTGAATTTTCATTTTGCTTTGCTTTTCTCGATTTAATGCCATTTCAGTTTAAAAACAATATATTATTTATTCATTTCGTCCATCCACACTCTATAAAATGTTGCAACTTAATGATAACAATCTCTGATATTATATAAGAAAATAACTGAAATGTTAGAATAGACCGTTATTCAAATTTTGTAATTACTTTCGTGCAAGTACGAGAATGATGTTATGGTGACTAATTCGTAAGATTTGTTTTGAAAAGAGTTTGTTGCGCAGAATTTGACAGAGATTTTTACAAACAAAGTTAATGCGCGTATAATTTTATTGTAAAATCAACCAAAAATTAGATTGGATATTAAAAATAATTACGTTTATTTATATTTTTTGTCACTCACCAAAAATTTACAAAAGGGAGATCTTTGTGATGAGAAAATAAATAAAAATATCTTTAAAAGAAAGTAAAATATATTAAGAGTATATCAAACATAATTTTCCTTAAGTAATAAAATGGCATTATCGATGAAATACGTTCAATGTGAAAACGTTCAAGTCGAAATATTAGTTAACACGAAAAAATACAATGGTTTCGACAAACTACTATGTATTTTCAAACATTTTTTCCTTTCTTAACACGATAATATTCACTTCCAGGAATGAACAATATATGGTAAAACACCAGCCGCGCCGGCTGGTTTTTAAAAAGGGAAAAAATTAGAGAGAAAAACCGTAGGGTTTCTTCAAAAATGGGGCCCAAACTTGGCTTTGAAATACCCTCGGAATGTTCCCCCACTGGGGTGGTGAGGGTAGGGGGTTTTTAGGGCCCAAAAGGCCAATTTTGGCAAAGCTGCGCCAAACATTCTTTAAAAACATGGAAACAATTTTAAAAATATATTTCATGTATTTTGGGTTAAAATACAAATATATAAAATTGCAGTTCTCACATACAAAAAATAAAGTTAAAAAAAAATTTAAAAAGGTAATTTTTTAAAAATTAAATAAAAAAACCCAATTTTTAAAGAAGGCAAATAGATTTTGGGGGGGAGTTTTCCCCCGGGGGTCGAAAAAAGGTTAAATTAGATGTAAAAAAATTGATGCGATGATTTTTAAAAAATTGGACTTTTAAAATGTGACGAAAGTGTCAAGACCTTGCTGAAGGACATTCAGGGCTTTTTCCCCAAATAATAAAATCCTGTATTTTTTTGGAAGCGGGTATTGACCAATGCGAAGACGGGTAATCTGACATCAGTTCTTCGCATTGGCATCACAAACCATGCCCCCTTTATGACAGGTTTCACAGAGTGCAGTTTGTTATCTAACCCCCTGACTCCATGATTCCTGCCATTTTTTTTTAAAATATATGAAATTTTTGTTTTTCATTGTTGGGCGGACCTTCCCCTCCCGGGGGGGTTTTGCCGAGGAGCCTTTTTTTCCCGCTTGTTCGTTTCCCCAAAAATACCCATTTTTGGTAGCCAAAAAAATGCTATATCGAAACCCCCTTGCTGTACAATCGACTCGTTTTGTTGGTATATTACATACCACTGGATGACACCGATCGTTGTAGTTTTAAAAGCGCTTCTAAACACTCATGCTGTCGGTATAGATGCAGTATTTAGGGGGGTATATTGGAGTGGGTTAATTGAAGTCCCGGTAAATGGCGAAAAGTTTCCCAATAAAACATTTTGCAAGGAGTCGAGCCTATAACCGTGCGTAGTATTTAAAATCCGACTCCACGGCCAACTTCTGTACTTTTCCGAACCATCTGAAAGACGGCAAAAAAATTTCCCTATACTGACTGCGATGGTAAACGAAATACTTTGGGGAAAAACGGGGGGTGCCCTGGGGAAATTTACTGTACGGCAAAAGGGTTAATATAGTGGAAATGTGGCGTTTTCCCAAGGTTGGGAAAAATGTTTCTTTTGCTGGATATCCACGTTAGGTGGGTTGAGTTGGAAACAAGAAGTTTCATCCTATCCATAAATCCCCCGGATGTTAACGACCGGGCACCCAAAAAATTCTTCATGCTGGTTTTCCCATACTTTTTGCGGGGGGGTTGGGGGTGGTACGGACAGATCTTATAATAATACGCAAAAAAAAGCTTCTTTCGCCCAAAGATCTGGGAAGATGTTTACAGTTAACATAGGGGCCTTCTGCACTGGTGATTTGGGGCCCCCGGGGCCCAGATTCTCAATCCTTGGTGGACAGGGTCAAGTTTTTCAGAGAAAGGTTGCTCAATCCGTATACAACACATCCGTATTTCAATGCGGGGTACTTTTGTTACACCCCTGGTAATGATTTTCCCGATCCCCCAGGGGTGTTAGACAATTTTTCCAAGGGGTTTTTAAAGTTTTTTCACATCTTTTCCCCGCAATTGTAAAAAAATTGGGGAAAGGGAAAAGGAAACCGGCGGCCCCGAAATTACTCCGGGGAAATCTCGTTTGGAACTACGGGAATTTGTATATCACGGAGGGCGTATTTCGGGTGGGTTTGGGTCCCCTTTGCGGCAAGTCGCCCGGAAACTCTTGCGGGCCCAAAATATTTATGACCTTTGGGGTGTCGCACCATTTTTAAAATATTTGTTGACGGCGGTTTGGCTTTGTCGTTCAATCGCCATACCCGAGCCTTCACAACTTATCTGCAAGTCTGACATAAAAAAGCCTGTATAGAAGGGATAAAATTTTTAAAAGAGGGGTGAAATATGACAGAAAAAAAGGGGTGACACTAAAGAATGCTTCCCTGGGGGGACCCCCTCAGCTTTTAAAAAAAAAGCAAAAAGAGTGTTACCCAAACGAACCTTAAAAATACGTAAACTTAAAAATTTTGAAAAAAAATTGGTAAAATTTTCCCACGAAGCCCAAAATTTAAAAAATTTTGGAAATTTTCCCATAGCCCCAAAAGTACACCCCTTCCCTTTTTCGATATAAAAGAAAATAGAAACAAGATGATTCCTCCGGACAAATGCATTTAATTTTTTTTTTAAAAGTTAAAATGTTGTCGGGGTGGATCTTCCCTTAGGGAAAACCACTCTGAAACAGAGGAATGCATCTGTTTTTTTCCAGCTGATAAACGAAACGGGCATTGACCATACTTTTAAAAAGTGTCCCCAAAAAGGCAGCTCGTGGGTACCCGGTCGATAGCTGAGGGGGTTCCCCCGGGATTTTTTCCAGGTTTTAGGAGGGGGATCACTAGGGTTTCCTTGGTGGGGGTTACCCTCTCCCCCCATATTGGGGAATAGGTAAAGGAGACTTATTAGTGAATCCTCATTCAAATGGCAAAAAAGCAATTCATAGGATATTCCATCAGGACCTGGACTAGTATTATGGGCTGATGTAAGGCCCTCTTAAAATTCCCCCACATGCCCAAAGTCCTTTTGGAGGGGGGGTTGTCGGCCCCAAAAGTTTTAGGTGTCCGCTCAAAACTTTCCCCAAGTCACCGGGAAATCGGGGGGCTAATGGGGGGGACTGGACACCCCCCAAAAAAAAGTCAAAACCAATCAAGTTGGCCCCACAAAAAAAGGGTGAGGGAATCCCAAAGCAGTCAAAATGGCCAATATCGGAATGGTAAAACCCCGATAAAGGCCATTCGCTGTTTTGACCTTTCCCCCAAAACCCTGTTGGCTGGTATTTGGGACGATGTGATTAAAGGGTCATACTTAATAAAAAGATTCTCTCTGGCATTGACGACGTTTTCCCCAACGAGCTAACGCTTTTACGTTTGAACGCTATGAGATTTTCAGTGGGGGGGGGTATCTCCTAAAAATACCCCACGCTCTCCTTTGTTTTTTTTTGGTTTTGGTTTGGCGGGAAGATTTCCCCACCATGGAAGTTCCGGGGTTTTTGGAAGGATCGGAAATTCCGAAATTCCCCGTGACATTTAAAACTGCATCATTAACTCCCCCTGTTCTGAACCATTGTGTCGGTGATAACTTAACCGTGGGGGTTTACCCCATCTGCGCGATGAAAATGAAAATTGGGGGACAAGCCCTTTTCCCACACCTTTCTTTTGGGAACTAGGAGGGGGAAATGATACTGTTGTGCAAGATCTTTATCAACCTAAAAATTCAACATCGGAAACGGGGTTGGCGAACAGTTTGGCGGGTCGGGGGGAGTAAAATTTCCTCGTGGGTGCTGGAAATATTTTTTCCGTCGTTGTTGGGGGGGAAAAGGGGCAGTGATCGAACCCAACTGTTGTTTTTCCGTCCACAGGGGTTGGTATCACCCATCCCCCCAAGAGGGAACCGGTCCGTTAAAATCACCGAGTAAAATAAAGGAGCTGGCAATTGACTAAAATTAATTGATTCAAATCCCGGGCACAACATCTTTGGGGTGGAAAAATAACGCAACCCAACTGGGGGCTAAAAAAAATGGATATGAATCCGTACAGCCCGGGCCCGTAATGATGTGTGCAGTGTGACGGCATTACTGGGGTAATGATGGGAATTTAAAAGACATACACCTCCCGTTGGGAAATTTTTCACCATTCATCCCGTCTTAAAAATTATAACCACCCCAAGCATTGTCATAGGGACTCTTCGAAATGTCTCCCGAAAAGGGGGAACGCTCAGGTTGGTACGTGGAAATGATGGGTTTTTAAAACATCAAAATCGAGTTCTTAGACCACGGCAGTTCCCAAAAAATAAAGGACGTGGGTCTTCGCTTTGGCTCCCCGTAAAGGGGGGCTACGGAACCCAAAAACTTGGGTAAATCTTCCATCAGACTTTCGTCGCTTTTTTTGATGCATGGATTTTTTAACATCTCTCCCATGTTGTGAGGTTTTTTTTGAGAGGTTTGACCTCTTTTTTTTTTAAACTTGCCTCCAGATTCCTTTATTCGTGTTTTTCTATTTCTTTTTTAAAATTGGGTGGAGTGGATACGGGATTGCATGCATCCACTGTTTGTCTTGGTTTTTTTAAAATTCGTTTTTTTAGATTGTGGAGCTGTAATTTCGTCGGCGAATGGCTATTGAAACATATTTCTTGCTGGTTGCAGATGCATGGGTTTTTCCCGGAAAATGGCGTGCGTGATTTTACAACACGTCGAGCCCTCCGGTTGGAAGGGAAAATTTTTTTTTATTTTGACTGCCGTTATCTCCTTTTTTAATATCCATGTTGGGGCAAGATCAGAAAATGATGAATGGTCCCCCTTTTCGGTTTTTCACCCTCGTTCCTTTGCTTTACGGTTTCGCTATCATGGCCTACCTCTGCACACAAAAACGGGGTTTGGGTGGCCGCGGCAGACTGTTTTTGGAAAATTCCCCTATTTTTTACATTGGAAACAACGTAGCGGGTTTGGAATGTATGGTAATTTCAAAGGGGAATGGAGTTATCCCCGGACCACGGACTGTGGGGGGGTTTAGGCGTAGAAAAAAAGGGCCCCGGATAAAGGGGGCTTGGGGGTTCACCCCATCCCCCGAAACGTAATTTTAGAAATTACGAAAACGATCCTCATGTTCTCCTGTATTTCTTCCCCGGTTTAAATTTCATTCAACAACCCAAAACCCCCAGCAGGGGAAAGACTTTTCCCCGTGAATAGTTGAGGCTGTTGTGAGGGCCAAATAACATCAAAAATGGGCCATTTTTTTTGGGTTTTTTTTAAAAAGGGGGGCGGACCTTTTTTCGCTGATGTTTCTTCGAGGAAAAAGGGCCCCCAAAACCCTCTTACGAATATCTTAACCTCCTATACCCCCTTTTGTTATCCTTTCTCGGTTAGAAAAGGAGATATGGTTGAAAAGGTATTTGCTTTTTGATAATGAAAAATCTAGCCCGGGGAAACGTAAATTCTTGTTGCTGTGCATGAAGGGTGGAAAAAATTTAATTTTTTTTGAGACAATTTGTTTTCTCCACAACGGGGAGAAGTTGACGGATTTCTGGCCTCCGTCGGGGGGACAAAAAAACACCCTGGGGCCCCGTGACGGGGTCGAGTTTCCAACCGGGTCAGCCCGGGGAAAAATTTTTGATGGCGCTAAAAGGGGGCCCTATTTGCCCTAGGGCAAAAAAAACGTTAAATTCTCTTTGGTTGTCATCATAGTTTTGGCAGTACGGATTCCTTCCAGTTCCATCAGGGCCCCGCTTCAGGGCCCGAATTCCCCCTTTTTTTAACGTGCCAAGTGTAACCCGCCCGGGGGTTCTTCAAAAACCGAAAGACGGGGGAAACCCCCCCTAACGTGCTGCCGGGCACGGTCCAAGGCCGAAGTCAAAAGGGTTTCTCGATATGAAGGGGGTCCCCCCCCTTGGGGCCCTCCCCCCAAATTCCCCTCCTCTGGGGTTTAAAAGGGGTTCCCCTTAAAAGGGCATCGGTGACCACCAACTTCTCCGCCGCATACCCTTCCCGCAAGGATCCCCTTTTCCCCTGCCCCAAAAAGGGATCCCCCCGGGAGAGGGTATAAGGGGGGGACTGAGACCCCAAGCCAAAAGGGCAGGTATGCAACAGATCGGCATTGATACGCCGTCACCTTTTTTATGTTAATGAAAAAATATATAATTTTTTTTTTGTTTAATTTTTAAAAAACGTATCTTATGATTTTTTTTGAATTTTTTTATTTTTGTAAACAATGTTATAGCAATAAAAGGAAAAAAAAAAATTTGGGGGTTATTTAAAAAAAACAGTGATATCTTTCACAAAAAAACCCTAAACGAAAACTAAAACCCCCAAAACAAACAAATGTCCAAAAAAAAAAAGGGGAGAGGAGAGGAAAAAAAAAATCACTAGGGCACCTCGGGAGCGTGAAACCCGTACTCACCTAAAGAAGGTGAGCCCCCTGAGGGGGTTCTCCACTCGGAATGTCCACGGACTAATTTTTTTTAAAACAAAGCTTTTCCCCTTTTGGGAAAGCGTGACCCCCCTTTAAACTGAAAATCATATTGCACCAAAAAACGCTTTTTAAAAAGAGGGGTTACCTCAGATATTAAAAATTTATCAATTTACAAAAGCTCAATATCTCAAGATTACTCTCTATTACTTCTAACAGAAAGCTATTTCAACACAACAGCATCAAGTTCTTTTTGATCAAGTGATTTTTTCAGAAAATTCTGGACAAAGTGGAAAAGTATGCGTCGTAACTTAACCAAACGATATATTTTTAAATATTATTTTCTATATTTTTTTCAATAACTTGTATCATCACGTTAATCAAAAAAAAAAAAAATCTCAGAAAAATAACCATGAATTTAGAACCTAAAATTAAAGCAAGTAATATGAACAAATTTTTAAATAAAATTTCCCACTTGGTCAACAAAGAAAAAATTTTACTTCAGCTATTTTTAAATTAAAAAAAGAAATTTTAATAAAAAATATGTATATACATATGGCGGGGAAACACAACATTAAAGGGCAGGTTTTATTAATTTTCATTTAAAAATATCGTATTGTCATCCAAAACAATCTTTTTCATAAAAAGTCAGTTTAACTAATGCTTTTAAAACCTGAGGAAAAAAACCTTTTTTAAATTTTTGACACAAGTCCCCCAAAAAGGGGCGCTAAGTCCTTTAAAAAAGGATCCAACGTGGCTGTATTTGTAATTCTTTAAAAAAAGTTTTTTAAACAATTAAATTTTTAAATTTCAATTAAATTATTTTACTGTCATCCCAAAAAAATTATGCATAAAAATTTCAGCTCAATTGAAGGGGCTTTTTAAAAAAATTTTTTTTAACTATTGAAAATTCCACGAAGATAAATAAATAAATATATAGAGAGTGTGAGCTAATAGTAGGAATTGAAAAAAAAGGAAAGAAACGAAGATGTTTAAAGAAGATTTACAGAATTTATCAAAATAACAAATAATAATAAAAATGAATAAGTCAATTCCTACTCAGGTTAAAAAGAAAAAAAATTTTATTTTAGTTATTGTATGTTAAATTGTTACAATTAATATAAATATGCATATACATATGACATAATCCCAATTTAGGTGACAAAATAGAAAGTGCTTTTCTTTGCAATTTCCCATTTTCCTTTTTACATATGATGTTGGATTATTTTTTGTTTGTTATTACAGTAGAACGTCGCTTATCCGAACGTTTATTATCTGGAACGTTAAATATCCGGCCCAGTTTTTTTGTCAACTACATGTACTGTATATGAATACGTTTTCGAACAGAGAGCAATGCTGAACAGTTGTTTCTCGTGAGGCCACAAGTGACGGGAAAACCCAAGGTCAGGATATGTGGGGAATTTCAGTTGTGTGATTTAGTAAACATCTGCGCAGATTATTAGGTCAGTTTGTTTCCAAGTTGTGTGGGGGGGGGGTATACGTGCTCTTTTGTTAAGTTGTGAACTGCTATGGCTTCGAATTCAAAACGGAAGCACTACGACTTGAACATAGAGACAAAACTTGAATTATTAAACCGTCCCGCAAAGGGAGAAAGTGGTACACGATGTTGTTCATGATCGTGCACTCTACTTGTGGTTTTCACAAAGGGGACCCGTTGTCGGGTCCTCTGTTGTGCGAAAAAGCTCTGGAACTTAACGAGAAATTAGGTGGTTTGGCTGATTTCAAAGGTCAAAACGAAGGTGTACAATGGTACAGTGAAAAAAAATTATTTTCCACAATAAAGGCAAAATTGCGAAATTTGGCACCTATTTTGCTTTTTCTTCAAGCACGTTTTCCGGCATGTGATGATTTTCAATATTCGTATAGTGTCCGTTTTCATATACTGCATGGATCGCATTCGGTTTTTGGTTATCGAACAATCGCGTATCCGAACGGTGTCCGGTCCCAATTGATTAGGATAAACGAAGTTCTACTATATTTATTCCTTAATTAAATTTAATTATTCTAATAAAATAGTACAGTAAAAAATAAATCATATTATCAGTAACTAGGCAATTCCAGGTGGGATTCGAACTCACTACCATTGGATTACAAGTCCAACGCGCTATTAATTGTGTTACAGGGCGAAACGAACGATTTACCTTTCTATATATGCTATTGGACTACTATTTTTGTTTGTTAATATTTATCCATTTTTTAATTTAATTAAGGAATTTATATTTTTGAAAAAAACTGTATTAACATCAAGTGTCATTCATTACAAGTTTTAAAAAATGTATTTTAACTTGAATGGATGAATAGAAAGTATTTTATTAACGATTAAAAATTTGAACACACACACACACACACTGATTTCTCATAGATTAAGTTTTAAAAGAAAATTAGATTTTTATTTTAATGGTTCATTATATAAAAAAACTCAAGGTTTGCTTCAAGGTGGCCCTGCTAGCAATAGTTTGGCTAATTTATATTTGCACTTTTATGAATATAAGTATAATAATAATAATGATTTTTACATTTTTAGGTATACAGACGAACTAATTCTTTTGGTAAAAATAATAATTTTAATCCCAATATTAACTTTACCTTACTTAAACATATTAAAAATTAATAATAATCCAACTATAACTAATTACTTGGATGTATCATTGTACTTTAAGGATTATAAATCACATATTAAAGTTTAGGATAAAAGAGATGCTTTTAATTTTAAGATTCTTAAAGTGCCAAACTGGAATTGGAATTTATCAATCTCAATAAATAGAAATATTATTTTTCACTACATTTATCGTAATAATGTATTAGTTGGTGATAAATCTAATATATATTTAAATTTTAATAACTTTATTCAACATTGTATTCAACATGGATATCCTGCTAATTTTCTTTACAATTATATTTCTAATAGTTCTCAGTGAAATGAATATTTGTAATAATAATAGCAATTTTTTTTCTTTAAATTAGTTATACAGTTATTCAAAAGATGGCGCCACATGCTTAATAATTTGATGGTTCTATATTTTACTTAAATATTATTGTGTATGTTTGAGAAGTCTTTTTATTTTCTATAAATTTTATATCAATATTTAAGGTTTTTTAAATGTACATATATAGACTTAATTTTATTTTATTCTAATTTACTATTTTTAATTTTATTCAGTACTACTTTACTACTAGTACCTGGCGGGAAACATAATTTGTTGCTGTACTCATGAAGTATGTCTTATTATCTACTTTACTGCATCGATTTTAACTCTATACTAGTAAATACTAATGGGCTATAATTTTATTGATATATTTTAATTGTATTCTGTATTTTATTTGTAATATTTAAATTTCTCGTAATATTATTACTTCCTTACCCTATGGCTCAGAGTATAGGCAAATTATAGGTGAAGGTTGGCTAGCTCCAAAATTTTGTTTAAACATGCAAAAAAAGGCCTTGGAATTCAAAAGAAATTACAAATTTTGATCCAAATGAATTGCCGTGGACAAGTTCCCAGGAAAATATGTGTTTTGAAATTAATTCAATGAAACGGATGGAATTGACCCTATGAGAACTGAATTAGGAGTGTTAGACACAACTAATACGTGGCACCAGCTATGGGAGTAAATGAGAAAAAATAAAATATGAAAAAAAAAATTATACATAATTTTAAAAGGGAAACGATGTTAGCAAGATAAAAATAATTCCTGAACAAACTTACGCAAAGAACAGTGCAGCTGCGGATTTGAATATATAAAAGTAATATATATATCATACAATATTTTCACAAAGCTCTGCAGAAAAATAAAGAAACACAGAATATTAAAATACGCGAGTTAAACATAATTTGAATACACATATTAAAATATTCAAAGGTAAAATGCTTTTGAGCTCTGGAAAATGTTGATTGTGCTGATTCAGTAAAAATGCATAAAATTAAACTTCACTAAACGAGCTTTAGCATAAAGTGTATTTTTCCAGAAAACAAATCAATAAAGCGACAACTTTAATAAAAACGTTTCATTCACACACACAGTAGTTCCATTAAACGAAGCTTTTGAACAACACAGTAATTCGGAAATAAATACAGTGGGCAGTCTTTTTAATGATTAACAGCGTGCATTAGAATGACCTCGGAAAGGTCAATTCATTTGTTAAAATATCGTATCTCAATTCAGAACTCATTTAAAAATTAATAAATTGAGTCTAAAATAAATGACGTGGTGGCAAGTATTTCTGAGTTAAATAAAACATTTATTCACATGGATGCATAAAAAGGTGTCTATCGCGAAAGCTCAAAGCCGTCTGATACCTCTAAACAAGAGGTTTCCTAGCTTTTTGCTTTGCCATCTTTTTGGTTTGGGGTAGACGCCTAACTCGAAATATTGAGATTTTGCAAATTTTTCAACTTAAATGTCGTTTGATCATCTGATATAGAGTTAATACTTTAAAAGATTTAATTTTTAACTCTACTCTGAAGTACAGTGTTTAAATTATAAAATGAAACACATGTTCATTAAATTAAAATTTAGAAGATACATAAAATAACTGATGAAAAAAAATTGTTATATGCGAAATAAGCATGAAGAAGAATATAAAGCTTTTTAAAATATACAGATAAAGATTAAATCAAATTATTTTTGTATCATCTAAAAAAATCCTGTGATTCAATACACCAAGAAATAAAGACACATAGCATGTGGCAGGAATGAATCCTCAAAAATTATTCATATAATTGAATCAATTTTTTACTATCAAACCAGTTCGGCTAAATCAGGGGTCTTTAAACTATTGTTTCAACATGTTGTCGTATAGACTGGGATATAATTAAATAGAATTCTAGAAATATTTTTTTTTTCAAACTATCCCTCTAGAGCCTTATAGAACTATCTCGGAACATCTTCAAAGTCAAATTCAGCCACTTGCCAACATTTAAGGATAAAATTTGTCTTCGAGGTTAACTGTGTATGTTTATCATTAACTATAGGACTATTATATCTTTTGATGCAAATTTTCTCTCTCTTTTCAGTCTCAATACTGTAAAATAAAAAGGGAACCATAAAGTATAATACGAGTATGATTCTTGACAAGAATGAAGTGCCTGATTTTAATAAAGGCATAGACATAAAAACAAACCGTTATAAATAAAACTAAACACCTTCCATCTGTAGAAAAAAACTTGTAATATATGGTGCAATATTTGCCTGTATATAGCTCAGACCTCTGTAGAGAGGCTCAACTAGAATTTTTTAAATATATAACTTAGAAGTGGGGTTATCCATGTTTTACGACAACAGAGAGGAAAAATTTTAAGAAAAAAAACGCTGATAATTATTTCAATTGGTTGTAACTCTAAAAATAATGTGAATTTTTCAAAATTCAATGTTAAACCTCTTTACAGAGGTCTGAGTTATATACAGGCAAAATATTGTTATAATAGAAGCATTTTTCACAAAAGGAGAACATTTTGAAAAAAGGTTATTCTAAATTAATTTTTTGCCGAAATATTGTATTTAAATAATTGTTTTTGTCAAAATGTCCTTAAAACAATTTTCTACATGTATTCTAATCTAAGTGACACTAAATATGATAAAAATTATCCATTTATGCGCTTTTTTAAAATCACGGTTCCGAACGTAGTAGGATACCTTAAGAGTTTTAGCGCACACTTTTCGATGTCTTCCATTTAAGTCACTTTTCTTTTCGGACAATAGAAAGGTGGAGGATTATATCGTCGTTAGAACGCATTCAGCAAATATCTCATAGTACTTCCTTTAAAAAAAATCTGTTCAATTTACAGTATTTTCTTCCTTTTTTATTATAAATTCCGCAAGTCACCGATTAAAATTCCATATGTTACCAAAGTACCAAGACTTGAAATAAGTAGGGATCTGTTCACCACAAAAATCCCCCACAAACTCAAAATGTTTTCTTGTACCAAAACCTTTTTGAAATTGTTCTTAATATGCCATTGGTCTTTAGGAATCGTAAATGATGTATACAATATATGAGTTTTAGCTTTTTTCGCCCACTCGTTTGTCAATGACATAGAGACCATAATTAATATATAAGCGTACAAGTAAAAGGCTGTGTAAAAGATCCTGAAGAGGAGAAAATTCGTTGACTGCTTTTGAATAAAATACCAATCTGTATCCTCCCCAAAAAGTTCCAGTCATACTGATGAGAATCGCGGAAAATAG
>BMAV01014852.1:10551-30183 GCA_019973955.1 Trichonephila inaurata madagascariensis
GGAGTCTGGCCGAATTCTCGTGGCAACAAGGTGAAGAAAAGGACAAAAAAGATAGTTTTGTATCCATTTTAAAATTCATTTCTTCACATTTTACACCTAAATGTAATTTATATATTGCGGAATAAGGGTTGGAACTGTATAGTTAAAATTTAGTCTTTTTTTCTTATATTGTTTAGTATTTAAGTGTGAACTCAACGTAGAAATTATAAAGCAAAACGTTACTTGTTCTTTTTCTCTTATAGTGTTTATTATTTATTTATATTCCGAATTTTCGACAGCGCATTACTTTTTATAGAATTTGTGCGATTTTATTGAATAGCGCCAAAATGTTTCCAATAGTTCACCAATGTCACCAAGGTAGCCAAATAAGTTGCGATAATACGTAAGCATTAGTGCATGCATGCACATCATATTTTAATAATTATAGTGAAAATTTTCTTTATACATTTAATTTTCAAAATAAAAATTTGATTTTTAGGTGGTTCTCTTGAAGCCAATTAATTTTAACCTAACATAATCCAAAACATTAAGTAAAATACAATTGGCATCTCGACTAAGCAAAATATTTCTGTGTTTGTCGGCTTGAAGTAATTTTATTCAAAGCATACATAGAAAATATAAGCATGAATCCTGAAACTAAGAAACGAATTGCTAATGTTTTCGCGGTTGTTAAAACTGCTTTTCATTGGGGATTTATTCCAACGGTTGTATACTTAGGTATGATTTTTTATTTTGTTCGTAATCATTACGATATTCTCTTTCTATGGTAAAATTTTTAATATAATATTTTTATTTGAGAATGAAAACATTGCAGTTTTATTTTTCTTGTTTACGAAAAACATTGCTAGAACAAAAATATGTTAGAAACTTTTTTATGATAAGTATAGTTAATATGTTTACTTTGACCCCACAAAGTCTGGAAAGTTCTATTTTATTCACAAGCATTTTGTAACCTTGAGTGTAAAACCATGCTCTTCCCAGTTTTTTTACTTGAATCAAATAACAAGTGAATTTTTATTCATCATTTCATAAAGATCTATGTAATTATAATTTTAGGAAGTAAAAAATGTTTATGTGAATATTGATCTCAAAAACTTGGCACTTAATAACCCAGCAGTCCGGATAATTTGGCTACACACTTGTAGGTTGAAAAAAAACCATATCCGATGCAGAGATTATTGCTGCTGTCACAGATAATAAAAACAAAAAAGTACTGGAATATGATAAAGACATTGACACATTGAGGATACCGTAAACTCCTAAAATATTAAATAGTGAGAAAGTAAAGGCTATCAAAACTGTCCTTCAGTAATTTGAACATAAAGGTGCACCAATAATGGACTTACTGTTCCTTCATCGCCTTCGTGATTAAAATGAAGTGTGGAAGACAACAAGACATTACACATTTCTTTTTAAAAAAGTAGACACTGGTAAAATCCTAGGAGAGCCCACACCCTCGGCGACAAAACAAAAAAAGCGCCAAGCCAGAACGAGATGGCGGCAAGTAAATGCAGAGAAATAAGGTGGATGCGTAATGAAAATATATGTAAACAATAGAGAAATTAAACATTTAAGATAAAAAAAATATATAAAAAAACAGCACTTACTTTCTTACTGTTGATCTTTTCCAAGTGGAGGGTATAGCATAACAGATTTTAAAAAAGTCTTGAAGGCCTCATCACTAAGTGAATGATCATGTGAGCGCCGCCATTTTTATTCTGCGAGGTAATGGTCGAACATACCTTCGGTGTGGCTAGTGCAATTTCGAAGAAAGCGTTTTATTGTCGACCAAGTTACATCATGCCGATCATTTCATTTAGGACATTCATAACTCTAAGCAATCAATCCTTCCTTCGTACACTATTCAATCAGTTCTTTATAACCTTTCGCATTCAACAAAGTAAAAAATTCTAAGATATATTCCTTCACACATGCAACCATTCCAGCCCGGTTCCCCAAAACAAAATGAAATTCGAAATGCCCACCGAAAAAATACGAAATTTTCAGAAATAGTTAGGTTTACCATATCTAGTGTATCAAAATAGGGTTACCAAGATGGCACAATTATCGCCAACCCAAAAAAATTCGCGCCAAGAGTGTGGGCTCTCCTAGGACTGAACCGTAGACACTTTTTACAATGTTGGTTACTAAATTTTCATTATAGACAGCTGAATGCCTTCATAAAGTATTTTTATGATGTGCATCTGGTCAAGTAAATTACTGTGTACTATCTATTCATTAACTTTCATTTTCATGTGGCAAATAAATGCTCTATGACTTCATATAGTATGTTTTTTTCCCTTTGTTTTAGGGTGTTTAAGCAGTTTATTTTCTGTTGTATTCTCAAGCAAACAATAAACAGTATAATATTTTCTGAGGAAACAATCCTACTTCTTTTTTTTTATCTCATTCTCGATAATCTGGCATTTTCGCAAACTCAGCCATTTTTCGGTCCACACTAGGCTAAGTTTTCGGGACTTGAATGAAATAAACAATGAATTGTAGTCACATTAGTGGAACAAACATTGTTATGAACTTCTGGTTGGGGATATAGTGTTCAGCATATACATTTATGTCCTGATTTCATTAGAATACCTACTATGTATACTTTTAAAGTACAATATTTACTGTTAATCAGGTATCACACATTCAAATTTCTGCCGTATTTAGAAAACTTAAGTCTGCGTTTGAAAATTTCTAGAGTAAAGCACATGAATTTAATAATATGATATAGGTTTATTTTCAACTTGGAAAACAAAAATTTGGCACTATGTTGGTTAGGAGTACCTGTACAGTTGTAATTATTGCTATCATATACAAGGTCAAGAAATGAATCAGTCCTCATAATTTACATCAGTGATTCCCAAACTGGTCTATATTGACCCCCAGAGGTCTATGATGACCTTCAAGGGGTCCACGCCAGCGAAAAAATAATTTGGGGGTTCCTGAGATGTAAATGGGGGTCTATAATAGTGGCTCTCATTAAACCAAATGAAGATTTTAATTTTAAAAGAAAATTTAGTCAAGTGGAAACTAGATTTTATCTATTATAAATAGATTTACTTACTAATTGTAATGAGGTTAATTTGCTGTTACAAGGGGACAGCATATATTTTATTAAAACAAGGGCCATGTCAGCAATTTTGGCTTTAAAAAGACATACCTATTATTTATCATGAATTATGGGATATCGTGAGAAAATTTTTAATTACTTTTCCTAGTGAAAAGCAGTTTCAGCGTGGTTGCCAATCTCCAAAACAAAAAATAAGGGCTGGACAATAATAACAGAGGATATTTAAGGTCAAATCTGACAAGATTGACCCTAAGTTATTTTATGTATTAATTAAATTTTAATTTAATTAACATGATTTTTCTTAAGATTTAAACACTATACTTCACTACAGGTACAAATTTTAATCGTTTAATGTAAGTAGCTCTATACCAGCTGCCAAAAAGACATTCAAGTTGGTAAATTCCAAAAAAATTCAATATTATTTAAGCTGGGGGTCTTCTTCAAACTGAAAAACATGGAAAGGGGTCTATGAGACAAAAAAGTTTGGGAACCTCTGATTTACATTAATATCATGTTTTTAAGTCCTAACATATAGCATATAATAAATATTGCTAATTTGTTATAGGTTATATGCCTTATGGTTTATGCTTTAAATGCTTAAAGCAAGTTTCATTGTAGGTGTGATAAAGATGATCTAAAATTTTTTAAAGTATATTTTGTTTCATGAAATGGCATTATTTCGATGGGAATAAATTTTGATAAAAGTTAGTCAATTATTTTTTAATACAAATTCTTAAGCTGCTTGAAATGTGACATTCTGGTTTTGAACTGATTTCAAATCAAATGTTTTGTGTATTTTTCTTTAATTCAACTTTTGCAATAATTTTAAAATCTTATCATTTGTTAGTGAATATTTGTGAATAAAAATTTTTCTTTTTTCAAAAATGTTAAAATTTTATTTGAGTGAGAATTCTGTAAAATTTTAAAATATCTTTTTAATTAATTTCTCTAAAGAGATATGTTGAATAAAACAAAAATGTTAGAGTAAATTCCTAATTTTGTTACTCAGTAAACATTTTGAGCATTCTTAGTTAAGTATGTTTTAAGGAATATCTTGTCCATTTTTCTTATGGATGTAAAAAAGGGTATTTGCATACTATCTATGCTAACGGTTAAGATAATTTGCCAAATTTGCAATCCCAATTTCTCATGTGTCTTACATGCTGAATTGGCAACCATATGCTTTGTTTCATATAATATAATTTCATATAATGCTTTTTTTACATTTTCAATCAGTATTCACTGTGCTTAATTACAAAAGTTGCATTTGAAAATGTAAATTCCTGACTGAACATTTTAATCTCAAAAAACATTTTGTTGATTTGTGTTGTTGTTTTTTCATTGAAAAATCTAGAAATAATTCATCTGTACTAATTTTTTCTTTTTTGAGTGACTGCAGATAAATTGCCTTTCATTTTTATAAAGAGACTTAAGCCTTATTTTTATTTTATGCTAACAAGTATAAATTTGATTGTGTATGGTTGAAAAACATTTGTGTTTCTGGTGAATATAGTTGATAAACTGTCTTGTTCTTGCAGGATACAAGAAAGGATCTGACCCTGGAATGCCACCTATCACAGCTTTGAGGTTAGTTTTTTCCTCTATGAAACATGGTTTTTGCTTAATAAACATAATTGAAAAATAACTATTGATGTATCATGGAAGAGTATAACTTCTTTGAAAAATGTATCAAAACAATCTATTCCTAAATAATATGATTGTAAATGTAAAAATAAGCCAATTAGTCAGTGTTATAATTGATATCTACCCTTCAGAAATTTATTGAAAAATGTTCTATCTAATTAGAACACATGATTATTTCTGTCAAAACAGTCATTAAAACATATAATTTGGTCTAAGATTCTGAATTAAAATTACATATAATTTGTTCAAAATGTTAAATTACTATAATTTTCAAATCATATTAACCTTTTGGAGACGGCGGTTTTCAGTTGAAAATTTTCCATAGGACGGCACTTTTCGCCACGCTGACTTCCCCCTTTTTTTGTCACTGATTGATGCTACCGTACACCGGTGGACAATAGAAGCAAGATAGCTGTTAGTCTCCTGCTGTGCAATGGGGATGTCCGCGCCTTAGAAAGTCCCTAAATACGAAGATTTACCTTTCTTAGGGAAACATGTTTTCTTCGAATACAGTGTAATAGTTACTAATGATTTCAGTTCAAGAAATCTAAGAAAAAAATATTTATTAATTTATTTTTTTTAAAAAAAGAAGAAAAAAAATGACAAATCCTTACAATTTAATCTGCTCTTCCTCTAGATTTCATCTTCAATATTTTTAAAGCGAGTGAAATAGCATAAAAAATTTATTATATAAAGCAGTGCTGATAATATAAAACAATGCGTAAAGAAAAAAGCGCTTATTTTATTTTAATGAAAGATACAGAAAACTTAACAAAATTTAATTAATTTTATTCCAGTAAAACTTACTTATATTTTGATTTTCACTAAATCCATTAAAATATGTAAATTATTATAAATTCATTTTTTATTCTATTAAATGCAGGAATTTGTTACACAAACTTAACTTACGCAGGTGTCAAAGAATAATCAAATTATAAGTAAGAAATAAATAACGTAATTTTTAATTAATTTTAATTATGTATAATCAATATTATAAAAGAAAAGAAAAAGTAAAATGCTGAGCTTTATGTCAAAATGTAAAATTTAGATTTTCTTAGATCGTTAAAGAATTATTCTAAAATAGTTTAGTTCTTTTTTTGAAGCTCTATCTTCTTTTAAATGAAAATATCTACTTTGAGATACATGCATACGGCTTCAATCAAGAAGAAAATTACGTGGAATTTGTGTTTTGATTAAAAGTTGCTGTACATATTTGCAACATATGTATTCCAATAGACATCGTCAAAAACCAACTATTCCTTTTTGGAGAAACTGCACTGTTAATGATTTTATAATAGTTTTTCTCTTTTAGAATATATTTGCAGAATACATCATACTTTTAATCTATTCTGTTTTGATACATTAAAATTCATAATACTTAAAGAATACTTAGAATAATTCTAAATTTTATTTACAAGCATTTTCCAAAAATTAAAATGATATTTTCTTTTGATATAATTCTTCCTATATATGCTGAAAATTATGATAAAACATTTAATGCGACAAATAAATGAGATGAACGGAAGGTAGGTGTTTCGCATTATACTATACAATGTGAATATCCTAAGGCTATAAACGTTGGTGCATATTAAATAGTGCCACATTGTAGTCGTTTCATGTTTTTATTTAAAAATCCATCGAGTTGCACAGCTAATACGCATTAAGTCACATTCCTTACGTTGTCGTGGTGTGGAAATTAAAAGTGTAGTCTCTAGCTTGGCTATCGTTCTCATCACTTGATCGTCATTTAAATTACGAGGTCCGTCTTATTACTTTGTTCCTAATGGAACTTGTAAATGAAATATTAATAATTTATCAATTTACCTACGTGTTCCTAAAAATAAATTCTTTAAATACGCATAAGAAATTTAAAATTATATTTTTTTCAACAATAATAGATTGTTTTCATTAGTAAAAAAAAAAGGAAATGCTTTTGAATTTTTAGAATACTTGGTAGTAAAACGCAAACAATAAGCTGGTATCAAAGACAAAATATTATGACTACAAACATTTTTAATTTGCCGAAAAGCTTCATGTATCTCGGTAAACTTGTTTATATAAAATGATTGTATTATTCTTATTTATACTGAATTGTTTCTTTTGCGAGTAATGACAACATATTGGGGCTTCTTAATTTTTTTCACCTTTTGGACAAAAAAAGTTGTATTCTTACTTATTGGATAATCCTTACTTCTTATTTAAAATTTCAAAAGAATTGCATAATGCTTAAACTCTAAGATCACTGCTCTGATTTTTGTGTGTGATTTTGAGCATAAGATAGAGCGAATATATTCCTATACGAGACCAACTCCTTCGATCAACATTCAAAACAATTACAAAAACCTTTTCTTCTCAATGCACAGATTCCTCAATTGAGTTAGATAACTGTGACAACAATTTTTCTTTACTTTCTTTGACTTTCTTCAGAACGAAGAAAGACTAGTTTCAAATATCACTCCCCCCTTCCTCTTCGTTTGGACAGTCCCCTAAAGTGACTGGGTCCTTTTTACCTTTCTCTAAAAATTAAACACAATATGAGTTCTCCGAACGGTTATTTTAATTCTTCTGAAAACATTCGCAAAGTAGAAGAGACTTTTTGGAGGGCTTGGTCGGCATAGTTTCTATTTATCCTACGTCCGACAATTTAACAGAAAAGGAAATACCCTTCCTAAAGATTTATTACGGCAATAAGGGGAAGAATAGTTTTCCGGCTACTTGAAAGCAACCTTGGAAGATATACAAGAAGGCAGATGTGCATTTCTGCGTTTTCTTACACCAAAGAGGCATATGATAATCGATAATGACCAAAAACTGAAGAATTAACTATAATCAAGGGGGGAGAAGCATTCTTTGTCGATATAAAAGATTTTACAACTTGCTCATTTACAAGAACCATCTGATTCTGTATTCAGAGTTTCAAACGTTCAATAGACTTAGAGCACATCTGAACACTTCGTTCTTTATACTGTTGTACATAAAATGCGTGACTCACGAATAAATAGGTGAAAGAAAAAAAAAAGAGAACGAACACATTTCTTACTTCAATATAACTATCTGTTAGACTACATTCTGATTATATTTATTTTTCTGATAGATTTTAGGGCATTTTGCAAAATTTTTCGTAATTATTATCATAAAAGAAACTTACTATATATGTATATATATATATTAAAAAAAAAAAAAAACTTAACGCTTCAAAAAGTTAGGAAATCCAACATTGTAGAACTTTTGAAGTATACTCGTAATATATAACAAAAGCAAAAATTTCATTCTTGTTTCTAAGTTTTTTGGATAAATCCGGACATTTTTCTTATGCTGATGAACTCGTAGTATTCGTTTTCTATAAATTTGAAAGAAAAAAAATATCGGGATTAATAGTTTTTGTTTCAAAGACTCAACTTTTATACATCAATTGTCATAATAAAAAATGTCGAAGTTAGTTTCTTGCATTTTATAAATAAATTCGAAGGTTTGAATAGATAGTTTTAAAAATCTATAACAAATATTTCTGTAATTTTTTTTGTTGCAAAAATCTTTGTTATTTTTTACGTGACTAAAAATTTTTTTTGGATGTTTCGATACAAAATTTTAAGTTTTTTTAAAACTAAATATAACGTAAGATAACAATAAAAATATTTTTCTGTAAAGCAATACATTGTGTAATTATGAAAAAATTTTTATCAAAAACTAAATGCTTAAAATTGCAAATATACTTTTATGCAGTTTTACATGTATAAAAATGAATAAAAAAAAAATGTAGAACTGAAGTATTTTTAAATCTGACAGATGCATAGCTATACGTGTATTAGTAAAAAAAATTAAAAAAACACGCATTAATAAAATACGTAATTAAATTCTTTGGTATGTAAATATAATAAAAAGCGTCAGTTTAAGTTACTCTAACAATTTTTTGAATAAACTGTGAAAATAAAATTTTTATGTAACATATACTTCTTAATAGTACTAAAATATATAATTATTTAAAAAATAAAGAGGAACACATATTGGAAATTAAAAATTAATTTCCAAGTAATTAAATATTGTTTAACTTCAACATATTAATCCAATAATTTCATATTTTAATAACAAAAAAAATTATTCTAGGTTAGAAATTTTTATACAATAAAAAGTGGAGTAATAGAATTTATTCATTACAAAAAGGAAATAAAGTTATTTATTATAAGCAAATTTATTTAAAAAAGGTGTATTAGTTTAATAATTTTACAATTTTTTTTTATAGTTCGTATGCGTACGAATGTAAGCAAATCAAAGTACTAAACATTTTCTAATTGAAGCAAAAGGAAAAGATTCGGGAAATATGTAATATAATAAAACTATTTTAATTAGCGTGGGACTTTTTGAAAACAATTATTAAATTATTTTCTATTAATATAATAAAATAGAATTTAGAGATGGATAAGTAAAGGCGAAACAAAAACCCCTTACAAAAATAACTGTGTAAAGATTAAATCTGCAAGTGAGGAACTGGCATAAGAGGGAAAAAGAGGGAATTCTAGATAAGTGGGAAAGAGAGAACTCTTTCCCCGACCCCTCTGAATACAAAAGAGACCGGTCAAGTGATTGACGTTTCTGGATTCTAATAGACACCACGGTTACCCGAACGCTGTTAAACAGGGAAAAGAAGAGCTTGGTCGCTACTCCGACCAGCGCCGTCCTTTAAGGGGCTGTCCTTTTTGGTGGCACTATCGACCAGCCGTCCTCTAAAGGTTAATTGTAAAAAATCTATACAGGTGTAAAAGAAACCTCTGTGTATTTAAATGATTCATTTTATTGCATTGATTTAGCATTTCATCTTGCATTAATTTAGAGTTATGTAGAATTGGCTATTTCGTACAAATTATGAGGAATTGTTTTGTTGTAGTTAATTAAAAAAAAATTCAGTTATGATTTGCCACTTTCTGTGCATGTAATTAAGATTTTTCCGACTGCTCTTTTCCTCATCTTTTATATTGTTACAATGTTGTGCGTTCGAGTCCTGGTACCACTGAAGGCTTGTTATGTATACTGAACCAATGCACAATAAACCTGTTGAGGCCCTATGTTCTCCAGTTGGTGTAGTGTGGTAGTTAGGAGAGTGCATTGCCAGCTAGGATGTCATCCTCGTCACTTGAGCAAGGTTCAAAATTATGAGGTCCAATGCCGGTAGCCCTCATGTTGCTTAAGAGTGCCACTGTAGTAAAACTCTCACTTATTTTATAATGTTATGGAAATTTCAAACTCTGTTTACTCATTTGCTAGAATGATCATTCATGGATGAAGTAAGATTATTCACATTCCATAACAACCTTGGCTACAAAGTGTACATTTTTTAAAAAATTCCAAAAGGTGTAGAATTGTTTTTATGTGAAAAAATTCCTGAAGCTATGACATATAAGTGCATATAAAGACAATGCAGAGAAGCAATGGGTCAATCTACTCTCAACAGTGAACTATGTAGGTCATTGACCTAATTCAATATTGTGTTTGCTGTGTGAACTTTAAATTCAAGTTACCCTTGTTAATTTATTCCTATTAAGTAAATCTGTTGTAATTACGATACACACCTCCCTGTTCATTACAAGAATTTTTCTTATATTTGAAAGACTTATCTACCACATAACAATATTGTTAACTTTATTTGTTATTAGAAATAAAAGTGTGTATTTTACATATTTTAACTATGATAACTAAATTTTTAGGTGTTATTTTAATATAGTTCTGTTTTGAACATAAATATGAAATACTTTATGCCATTATTAATTCTCTTGTTGCTTAGATCTAGTTTTACATAGTTTACTTTTTCTTTGTACATCCACAGAAAAGATTTCCTTTTTGATTGGTTATTGTTTTCCCCAAGTATAATTGTTTTCTTCTATACCATTCAACTTTGCAGTCATAGTTCATTTCTCCCAAATGTATGATTTGAGCAATCACTTTGTGTATTAAAAATTATTATATGACCCAAATGATTGTAACTTGTAACTGTTGTTCATATATTACTTTATTCTTGATGAAAATACTGAATATACAAGGTAAACAAAAAAGTTCTTTCCGTTTGCACGTTTCCATTGAAAGAAGTGAGAATAAGTATGCAAGTTCATGTATGACGTGATTGAGAAACCATCAGTCGAGAGGAGGAATGTGAGTTGTTATAAACGCAGGTCCACTGCTCACATTCACCAATCAGAGCTTGTACAGTAGTGGAGCAAAATGGACATATCAAAGAAGCTCATTCAGGGTTGTTTACTTTACGACTTCAAAATGGGCTTATCAGCCGCTGCATCAAGTTGCCAAATATGTCAAACGTTTGGGGATAGTGCTGTCAATGAACGTACGGCAAGGTATTGGTTTAAAAAATTCAGGTCGGGAGATTTGTCCCTCTGTGATAAAGCCCAAACAGGATGACGAAGCCCTGCAGGTGACCATTGAGGAAGACAGTAGTCAAACGTGTGGTGAACTTGCCAGACAATTCAACACTTCCAGTGAAATGGTTTGACTTCATCTGTACCGCTTTGGTAATACGTACAGACTGAGCAAGTGGGTTCCTCACACGCTGTTGGAAGTCCATAGGCAACAACGAGTGGCAGCCTGTTTATCGTAGCTTTCTCGCCACTGTAGCACATCCATATTCAATCGGGGGCTGACCAGTGATGAGATGTGGGTCCTGTATGACACACCCAAGCGTTCCAAACATTGGTTGTCACCCCAGGATACTGTCCCGCACAGCGCAAGACCACTTATGCACTCACACAAGATTATGCTTTGTGTCTGGTGGACTTGTCATCAAGTGGTTCACTATGAGCTGCTACCAACAGCCCAAACGGTCACTGTGGACCTGTATTCGCAGCAATTGGAACGTGTACAACAGGCACTGCATCAGAAGGAGCCAGCACTGATTAATCTAAAAGGTGTACACGATAACGCGAGGCTGCATGTCGCGCGGGTGGCCAGGAATACGATACAGCAACTTGGTTGGGAGACTTTGTGCTATCCTCCTTACTCACCTGACCTTGCACCATCATATTACCACCTCTTCCATTCCCTGGACAATCATCTTCGTGGTAAATCCTTCACCAATGAAACAGACGTGCGCCAAGCTCTCACAGACTTCTTTGCGTCCCACACCCCCGAGTTTTACCGCAAGGAGATTGAACAACTGGAGACACGTTGGCAGAAAATGCTGGATGCCGATAGTGATTACTTCAAGGACTAACAACAGGCTTTGCTGTTTGTATGTCATGTTCTTTTGAGTCATTAAAAACAGCAAGAACTTTTTTGTTTACCTTATATAAGCCTGCACAAAACTTGCCATATCACTTTAAAAAAATCTTAATGCAAAACATAAGGATGTGCATTGTTGAAACTTTTTCTTAAATGTAATTTGTATTTCTCTAAAACATTTTTAATTCATGTGAAATTGGACATTTCTTTTTTCTTTTTTTTTCAGTTTACTGTGGCAGTAGTCCGGACAATATAAGAAGATAACAAATACATCATCCATAGGAATGAATTAATTGTACATACTTGTAATCATCCTGTACTGACATAAATAAATGTGATGTATAAAGTTAATTTTGATAATAATGAAAGATGTTGTGAATGACAAATAATTAAAATCTAATAACTTGAAGCTGGATGTCAAGGAATTTATGTATTATACAATGTTTTTTTTTTTAATTATTATTATTGAAAATTGCTCATGTTCTGAACTCTTCCCTTTGAAAAAACCTTTTTAAGCCATATTTAAAAAGTTAAATCTTTCATTCCTTAAGAATTTATTGTGAATCGCATCTTTTCAGGGGGGAGTTACTTTTAGCATTTTCAAATCATTTACTTTAATAGAAGTCAAAGTGGTTTATTGAAGGTCTTGGGAACATTGCCTGTCCTTTTATATTATCCAAACTCTTAAATATCCAATCACTTGATTCATAAAATATCCCTAACAAACAAGATATTGTAAATGCTCTGAATTTTGTACAGTGATTAATAATATAGTTTATGTGCCATGACAAAAAAGGAAATAAAATTTATACTTGTTACAATTTGAAAATTACATGCATATCATGTTCTGTAAGATGTCTTAAATTGACATGTAAAACACAAAACAGAATTTTCATTTACTTCATGATCTTTGTTCAGTTTTTCATGAGTGTGTAGTTTCAAAAAAGAAAATGTTCTCTTGTGCAGTGTAATTATTCATCAATTTTTTAACTGCCTGAAAAAACTATTTATTAAGTGATCGGGATAAAATATTTAACTGTAGAGATTTTGACAGGTAACTAACAATGTAAAGGGTTGATGTGTGAGGTGATTTTATTAATAAATGCAGTTGATTAGAAAACTAAAGCAAATTGAGCAATATTACTTCAGATCTGCTGTTGTGTGTTTTTATCCTGGGTTACATATGAAATACGAGTGGAAGAGCAGAAACATACAATACAAACAAAAGAATATAGACATTTATTACACATGATGATCCCAGTATCATGCGCTGCTTTCCATTCGAGACGGGAATCCATTACAGGCGAAAGTCCAATTTCTTTTCTCGAAAAATATACAACCATGCCTTACTCGAGATTCGAACCCACTCAGTTACAAGCCGAGGGTCATATCCACCATGCTGCCTGGGTGGCTTCAGATCTGTTTATTTGGAATAATGATTATGCAGCTCAGGTTTTTAAAAATTGTTTTTAAGTCAAAAAAAGTTTTTCCTTTGCTCAAACATATTAGTCAGTCATAAAAGTTTCTAATTTCAAAACTAACTATTTGATTTATACAATACCTTCAGTGTTAAACATCATTAATGAACAAAGTATAGGCAATGTACAGTGAAAATAAAAATATAATTAAAAACTAAAATTTGCACTTTGTGATCTATTTAGAAAACAATTACGTAAAATAAGATAATTATATCAAAGTTTAATTGAACATTTTTAATTTTAATTGTCTTTATAAGAAAAAAGTGAATCTGAAAAATATATCAAATTGATTTTTCCCCTTTTAATTAGAAGCATTGTTTCTGTTAAAAAAATGTACAACAACAGGAAACTCAAGATATTTATCACTTAAAAGTTTAATTTCATTAAATAATCTATATAATTATCTTAGTATAATTAAGCAGCTGTAACAGTAACATTAATATTACTTGATTTGGATTAGTTATTTAACTGAAAATTATGAAACTATGCTGATATTGAATTTATTTCTAAAATAATGTGTGAATTATTTAGAAAAATTTATTAATTCCTTCAAATAATATTTGGTGTAATACATGTAGATAGCAAACATAACTTTATTCAGTGGTATAATGTACACCCCTGCATCACATGGGTGGGGGGAGGTCCAAATTCTAATGTTATGATTTTGCAATTCTTTGTTAAGATCCAGCTTAGGGTCCAAAATCTGATTTTGCTGGGAAAAGTTCTAATATTCTCCATTGCACCACTCTCTTTATTGATAATAAATAATATTAGTATACATACTGAGACCAAGTGGTAGTGTTTTGCACTTCCACATCACAGGTCCAGGGTTCTATCTTTGGAGTAAGCAAGGTCCTTTCAGTGGGTCTTGCTTGGGGACTAAACACTGGTGGTTTTGCTTCAGATTGACCACCTGATTGGGGCTCAATGCCCAATGGGCTGTTGCGCCACTGAGTTTATACGTATTAACAATGCATATGTATATGAAGGTTTTTATCAGCTAATGTTGAAGAATAAAGCTCAAACAGCAGATCATATTTTGGGGTGGAAGCACCAACCTCTCGCTCAGCTAAAGCGTTAATTGCCCCGGACGTGTATGTACGTCTTTCCAAAGTACGATCTTTTCTGTGAACTGCTATCTATAAAATTATTCCGAAGGCTTTGGAATGCAATAAAAGGACCTTGACAGTGTTTGCGAAGGATTTACTTATTTATTCCTTTTCTTTCCCTTCCTCCCAACGTGGAAATAGGAGGCATTGTGCAGCGAATCGCGTAACTTTTAATTGGCAGTGAAAGAATTATCTATAAACTGTACAAATTATCAAGATAAGTGTTAATTTTTGCATATAATTTTATATGTGACAAGCCTATGGAGTCATTGGTAATTATTAAATTTGTTCTTAACATGAAATTGTTGAATTAATTCTAAGATACATTGTGCTGTAATGATACATTTACAAGTATATTATATCAGTGTAAATGTTCATTTTATGTTGTCAGAATGTATTTTGTTTACTTTCAGTAAATTAATATTTTAAAAAT
The DNA here is from genome assembly GCA_019973955.1 of Trichonephila inaurata madagascariensis. Classification (NCBI taxonomy): domain Eukaryota; kingdom Metazoa; phylum Arthropoda; class Arachnida; order Araneae; family Nephilidae; genus Trichonephila; species Trichonephila inaurata. The sequence goes on from BMAV01014852.1 coordinate 25,510, forward strand.
CTTTTGTTTTCGACTTTTTATATGCTCACGTTCCCCTTGTAGAGTTATCACGCCCCCCAAGGGGGGCGTTCCCCACAGTTTGAGAAACACTGAGATAAAGATAAAAAAAACTTCTCTTCGGACTCTTCTGTAGTGAATGCTTTTGCACAGCATTTCTGAGGTACTAATAGCAAAAATACATTCATCCGGAGTTAAACGGGAAAAAAAAGTCGGAATTTGAATCTAGTTTTTACTTATTTTTTTAAGTACCCATTACTCGAGACGAATTGATTTATGCTCTTAGAAGCCATTGTAGTAAATCATTTGATGGAGTGGAATCCATTCCTTGTCGATCTTGACCCTAGAACATTTAACATCCCTTGTATATTTTTCAATCTAATTTGGAATACTAGTATTTGTACCACTTGAATGTATCATTATACCCACACATAAGAAGGACAGGGATCCGAATAATCTCTGTAACTATAGACCAATATTGCGTACTAGTATTTCAAGGAAGGCTATGGTGAAAATAATTATGAGTAGACTTAACAACTACCTAGAAACTAGTGGATTTCTTGCTGAGGAGCAGGCGGGGGTTGAAGCTCTAGTTCTGCTAACCAACATGTTGCCCTCCTGAACCAATGTGTCAAGGACGCCCTGGATAACAGGCAGGTCCTGGCAGCTTTTTTTATTTTCAAGTCTGCCTCGTGTGACAATGTATGGTGGAAACGCCTTTTACTGAAGCTGTCAAAACTAGGTGTTAAAGTAAACCTGTTTGATTGGATTCGAGGTTTCCAGGTAGATCATTGACCAGGACCTATGGGGTAGTCATGGGCAGAGTCAGGTAAGGTAACGCACTGTCAAAATCTAAGATCCTAAAAACAGGTCTCCCACAGGGAGCTGTTAGTATCAGCTCCCTTTTTAGCATCTATATTAATGATTTGATTTCGAATATAAGAGGAACTCCTGGTGACAAATGCTTTTTATACGCTGATGATTTGGTCTTCTGGACAGTTTTTAAAAAAGAAAATGCAGTGAGAAGCGTAGAGACTAAATTATCTGCTGCTTTGAAAGATTTGGAGGCTCGGTGGTGTACTAATAATATGAAGGTGAACTTAAATAAATCATACTGCTTGACTTTCTCACTTATGCACCAAACTTTGAATCTTCAGCTGACTTATAAAGGTACTCGAATCCCCTTGTGCTATAAATTTAAATATCTAGAAGTGATGTTTGACCGTAAACTTGTGCTTCTCAAACTTTCAATGTTAGCGACCCAATTTTCAATCATTATTTTCATGACGCCCCTTACATACTATAATAATGTATTGAATTCTTTAATAATGCACATTTAGATGCTAAAGCTACAATACGACTTTAATTATAAACTGTACAAATTATCAAGATAAGTATAAAATCTTGCATATAATTTTGTATATGACAATCCTATGGGGTCACTAGTGATTATTAAACTTGTTCTTAGCTTAGTATTGATGAATTAATGATCAAATACATAGTGAAGAGTACTGAAACATTTATTATCTCGGAACATTTGAATTTTTTATTATCTCGTAATGTATTTTGTTTTGATTCCTTTCAGTAAATTAATAATTTTTTTAAATCTTTTATTTTTGACTTCTCGATGTGCTCGTGCCCCTTAGAGGGTGCACCCCACAGTTTGAGAAACACTGCCGTAAACTAACATGGAAGCCTCATGTAGAGAACATTTCCAACCTTGCTACGAACAGTGACCTAAAACGCCTTGCTGGAGCAAGATGGGGCTGTTCTGGACAAACCTTGTTCCAAACCTATCACACGTTCATTTCCCCTTTTTGACTTACTGCTGTGAACCGATTGTTGTGGCTGGGAAAAATGTACTCGGATCTATCGAGGTTGTATGTGCGATCAAGAGGCTTAATGCCTCTAGACGTAGATTTCAGCGTTGTAAAAATCCAACTGTTAGAGAATTATATAGAAATAATTATCTTGAATATAGAAAGGATTATAATCAAATGCTTATTAATGTGCAAAATCTGAGTCTTGGAAGAAATTTCTTTTGACCATTGATGCGCAAAATGTGTGGAAGAAGGTTTATACGTATGGCGTTAGAAAAGATTTCATGAAAAAAGTGAAATAACTGGTATTAAACTACCCACAGGAGAAACAACCACTTCTTTAGATGAGACAATTAATGCCGTGCTTCAGAAATCATTCCCTTCTGATTCAGGGAAAAATGACAATAGCTTTCAGAAAGACTATCGTCATGCCGCGCGTACTGCTTACCCTTCCGTTTTTGATCCTACTTTTTCCTATGATGAAGTTAATACAATGGTTTCTATGCTAAAGCTAAATAAATCACCTGGTCCGGATTCTATTTCAAATGAGATTATTAAACAGTTTCACTTAGCCTGTAGTCATTCCCTTCTTTTCTCCATAAGCTTTTTAATGTTTGCCTCGATTTAGGTATTTTTCCGCGGGTTTGTGGAAACTTGCCCAGGTGATTCTCATCCCCAAAGTTAATGAGTTTAGAGTTCCCCATTTGAATAACCTTAGGTGCATAAGCTTACTTCCAGCTCTTGGCAAATGCTTAGAGAAACTTTTTGTTAACAGGATTTGTGCTGGTATCTGCGCCGTGGAGACTGTCTCTCTAGTGTTCAATACGGTTTCACTCCTCATAAGAGTACTGAAGACGCTCTTTTACGTTTGAATGAGTTTGTTAAGAGAGGCAAAAAGAAGCATTTACACTTAATTTTGATTTCTCTTGATATAAAAGGTGCTTTTGACAATGCATGGTGAGCTTGCATTCTGAATCTCCCTAAGAAGGCGGAAATTCCGATAAATATTTTTTCAGTTGTTGCTGACTTTTTAAATGACAGAGTGGCCAAAATGCAACTGGGATCGACTTCTGCAATCAACTGCCTTGAAAGGGGTTGCCCTCAAGGATCAGTGTCTGGACCTATTTTTTGGAATATCATTATCAATGATCTATTTAAACTTAATAATCTTGCCTGCTGTGAAATCATAGCTTTTGCTGATGACATTTTAGTTTGTTCCCAAGGTAGGAATCTTTCTACGACTTTCCTACACGCACAGGAAGCTTTGAACCTCGCTTCTGACTGGTCAAAAGGTTTTAAATTGGACTTTAATCCTGATAAAACCAGAATCATGGCTATTGAAAAGTGAAACGTTTGCTGTGATGCATTTCAGCTATATCTCGATGGAACTCCCTTGACTATGGTATAGCAAATGAAGTATCTTGGGGTTCTCGCGCGATACTAAATTTTCTTGGAAGCAGCATTTAAGTTACATATCCGAGAAATGTGACAAATTACAGCGTGGATTAAATCGGATTGCTCGCAACACGTTCGGTATAAATTTCAATGTACATTCGCTCATTTATAAGCAAGGAATCGAACCTTTCATTTTGTATAGTTCTTGAATTTGGGGCGAGGCACTTAAAAGAAAGATTAATTCTAAGTATCTGCGACGCATACAAAGAAGGATACTTTTGCGGGTCATATGTGGTTATCGCACAATGAGTTACAACTCAGTTTATGCTATTTCTGGCTTCCCTCCAATCGATCTTATGTTCTTCATAATATTGCTTTTAGGGAAAATCTCTCTGCTTCTTCCATCTCTAATTATGATTGTATTCTATCTCCATTTTTTCTCCCTCATCCTTCAGAGAGGAATGCCATCAATATTATCCAATTTAGTGACAAGAGCACAGATGATTTCCCTGTTATTTGCTATACTGATGGCAGTAAAATTGATGGAAGAGTTGGTTTCGCATTTGTTGTGTTCAGGAGTGGTGTTGAGTTGAAGAATTTTCAATTTAGAATTCGTGATGAATGCACAGTTTTTGTAGCTGAACTTTTATATGTTTAAACTTCGCCATTAAATGGATCACTGAACAAAATAGTGTCATCTCAGAATATGTTATCTGTACTGACTCTCTTTCCTCCTTGGATTCTCTTAAATGTATTTCTTCATCTAATAACATAATCGTCGAGATCCAAAAGAAACTTAAAGCCTAAAAGATAAAAACATCTCAATAGATTTTGCATTTGTTCGCGGACACACGGGCGTTCTTGGGAATGTGCGAGCCGACTGGCTTGCAAAGGCTGCAACCAAGCGCAAAATTGACATTGACATTAATATTCCTAAATCGTTTTACAAGAAGATCACGAATGAAAGAATGGTGAAGTCTTGGAACCAAGAATATCTCATTTCTAATAAAGGGAGCATAACAAATTTTTTCCAACCATTAATAAGAGACTATCATGCCATCATTTTTACTCTAACTACAAAATAACCCAATTTCTCACTTGTCATGGTAATTTCAAAAGCTACTTGAACAAATTAAATTTAGTTCCGTGATTTTCCTGTGATTGTAATATTGGCGGCGAGGAAAATGTAGAACATGTGCTCCTTTTGTGTTCCAAGTTTGTCAGAGAAAGAAAGATTCTAAGATTGGCTTTCACGGGACAATATAAATTGGCCTCCGAACTTTTTTCCACCAGAAATGCTTTTAAAAATTTCTGTGAATTTGTTGTAAATATTTGTAATTCTTCTTAACCTCAATTTTTTTTTTTTTTACTTTTTGTTTCCCCTGAATGTGTGTTTAATACTTACTTCTGTAAGCCCCGTGTGATACTTTGTGGTGCACCGGGATTTTATAACTGTTTCCAA
>BMAV01014852.1:35183-60788 GCA_019973955.1 Trichonephila inaurata madagascariensis
CTAATCCTCATTCTTACTATTCTTGTCAATAAAATCCTCAAATTTCATTACTTTCCTAATAACTGGAAAGAAGCCATCATTTTCCCTATAATTAAACCGGGTAAAAATAAAAATCTTGCTGAAAGTTATAGACCAATTTCTCTCCTATCAACTTTAGGTAAATTAACTGAATACATAGTTCTTAATAGGCTTAAAAACTTCATTAACGATAAAAATCTAATTAACCCAAATCAGTACGGCTTCACTAATAAATTATCTACTTTACATCCCCTTCTTAGACTAACAGAAAATATTTCGGAAGGTTTCCAAAAAAGAAGAGCATGGGAGTTGTCTTTCTGGATATCCAGAAAGCCCTCGACCGTGTTTGGATTCAAGGACTCACTTTCAGACTAATTACTTACGAAATCCCTTCTCCTCTAATACACCTCATTCACTCATATCTAACTAACAGGTCCTTTAGAATCAGAATTAACGAATCTCTCTCTAACTCCTATTCTATCTCAGCAGGATGTCCACAAGGGTCTCTCCTCGGACCCCTGCTGTTCAATCTTTACATTAATAACATTCCCAGCTATTCACTAACTAATATTAATCTTTATGCGGATGATACGGCCTTAAGTGCCACGTACAAAAACCTAAAATCTGTCACTTTTGCCCTCAACAAACACCTCAAACTTCTAGAAAATTACTACAATAGATGGAAAATAAGTATTAATGTAGATAAATCGTGTGCAGTTATCTTTACCAAAAAACGTACTTCTCCACCTCCGCTCATAATGTACAATAAGCAGATTCCTTGGTCTCAGAAAACCAAATATCTTGGCGTTATTTTTGATTCTCATTTAACTTGGAAACAACATATTCTACACGTCCGCGATAAGTTCCGGAAAATCATGTTTAAACTTTTCCCCTTAATATCCCGGAACTCACATTTAAGCAGAGATAACAAAGTGCTTCTCTATACATCCTTCATGCGTCCCATAATTGCTTACGCTTGTCCCGTCTGGGGTTATGCTGCTAAGACTAATATAAATGTTTTAAATACTGTGCAAAATTCTTATATTCGAATGGTCGTAAAAGCTTGTCGCTATATGCGAAATGATTACATTAACAAAGCTCTAAAAATCAATAGTTTCAAAGCTCACATTCAAAAAGTTGCCATAAATTTCTTCAATAACTTGCAGTTTACAAACAATGCAAATATGATTAATTTAGATGTTTATAACTGCAATGACAATACCAAAAGGCCGAGAAGAATCCTACTGGATTCCTACAACCCGCCTTAGGTACTTTATCTTCGCAATAATTATGTAATTATTGCACCCAAGTAAACTTTTAAATTTTTAATTTTTTCTTCTTTTATTATTTTTCTATCTTTTACCCCACTGGACAAGCGTATTCCACTTTCTACTTTTTAAATTTTACTTATCCCCATGGGCAGCCAGCCAGAGGCTATACTCACTTCCACCTCCAACCAATGAGAGAGCACCCACATAGCTCTCAGCCATGTATGAACATTCCACGTTTTGAAGATCACTTTAAGCCCCTTCTCCCGGATTCCACCGTCGCAGCCAATAGCCTGCATGCTACATCGCAGACTGTGTAATTCCACGAAAGTCAAGCCCCACTTCAAAGACTCTTAAAGATATGGGATTGAGGACTGTGTATCAGTCCAGATGCCCAAAAATAGACTGCCATCCATCCACTGTTAGTTGAATTGAGTGTTTTTCTTTAAATGTTTTTTTCTCTTTAAAATAAATTTTAATACTTAAAATTTAGACCTCATAGTTTTAATATGTTTCCGAGCCCATTGATTAGAATCAAACTTTAGTGGATTGTAAATCGAAAATCAAGTGAATGATTTGTTCTAAACGGCACCATACAATAATGTGTTTTGAATTGCCTGTAAATAAAAGAGAGATTTCAACAAATGAGACGATTGACTCGAGCAACGCATTGATCGCCGAAGAATGTTCGGAAGTTGTATTACTGCAAACTATTTTTGTAAATATTGGAGCCAACGGAAAACAGAAGTGTGTTCGAGCATTAATTGACAGTGGTTCTCAGAACTGGCACATATTGAAAATGACTGCGGAAGAATTAGGACTTGTACCTGTAAGTAAGAGAAGTTTAGCCTATTGATTATTTGGTGGTGTTAAAACTCAAGTGAAAGATCACGGTCTGTATGAAATTAAGCTTAAGTCGCCCAATGGGAAATATTCTCTTGATATACAGGTTTTGGATCAGTTATCCATTTGTGGAAAAATTCCTAGACTCAAAAGTGGAATAAAGAATTAAGAGAAAAGAAAATCTGGATAGCTGATTATGGAGAAGGTTCACCTGAGATAGAATTATTGATTTGAGCGGACTTTTGAGGACAACTTTTCACACGGGACTTATACACAAACTTGAATGTGGATTAATTGTCTATGAAACTTACTTAGGTTGGGTCTTAATGGGTAGAACCTCAAATAATCTTAAAAGTACATCACACAGTCAAGCGTTGCTGAAAGTATCACAATGCTCACACATAGTGAGAAAATATATTAGAGTTTAGTGAGATTTAGAGCTTTTAGGAATCAAAGAACCTACAAAGAAAACATCCAGAGAAGAAGTAGTGAAGTTCTTTAACGAGAGAGAGATTTTTAACCCACTGATTTTGATGGTCGTTATATGGTGAGATTACCCTGGACTGAGACAATTCTAGCCTTCCTGATAATAAGAACATTACAGAAAAAAAGACTACTTTCGACAACATCAAAAGTTAAATCTGTCGAGAGCTGAAACGTCCTCCCGTTGGTGTGGTGTGGTAGTTAGGAGAGGGGGTGCCAGCTCAGGTGTCGTCCTCGTCACTTGACCATGGTTCAAAATTACGTGGTCCGTCGCCAAAAGCCCTCGTGTAGCTAAACAGTGCGACGTTAATAATCAATCAATCAGACAACATCAAAACTCATTTCGTCAGGAAGATATTCTGATTATAATTCAGTTCTCGAAAGTTGGGAAGGGGTGAACAGATCATTGAAGAGGTTTTTGAAGGTGGAAGAGAAGGAAGGTGTCATTATCTTCCTCATCGTGGAGTTTATAAAGAATGCTCGACAACGCAACTCAGACCAATATTTGATGCTGCATGTAAAAAAAGGGCAAATTTTCTCTCAGTGATTGTCTAGAAAAGGGATTGAATCTTTTGGACACAATTCCTTCAGTATTGATGAGATTTAGAGAGAAGAAAATTGGAATAATTTCTGACATAAAAAAAAGGCCTTTTTACTGATATCCATTCATCTAAAAGACAGATTTTTAAGATTTTTCTGGCGGAAGGATTATGAGGAAAGTAAAATGATTGTCGTCATAGAAGACTTGTTTTTGGACTGAGCTGTAGTTCATTCCTGCTTGGGGCTGTGATCGACAACTTTTTAAAAGTTTATCCTCAAGAATATCGTGTTATGGCCGAAATTTTGACATTTTTGTTTGAAATTTTACGTAGGCAATTGTGTAATATCCGTTGACACAGAAGAACTCTCTGAGTTTGTAAATGGAGCTACATAATTGATGAAATCAGGAAGATTCGAACTTAGAGGATGGGAAAATACTTCAAAGGATGCTGATTCGGAACCATCTCATGTCTTAGGAATTTTATGGGATCGAAAAGAAGATCTACTATTTTGTGACACTAGTCATATAGACACTGCTTGTGAGCCTATGTCTAGAAGGAATGTAAAAGAGGTAAAGCAGAAATGTGGAGGCATGTTCCTGGGCAATGTAATCCCGCGGATCTTCCTTCAAGAGGTTGCAGCTTGAAGATACTTTTGGATTCAAGATGGTAGGACAGTCGCTTAGACTTCCTGCAAAAGACTGGCCAAGTTCCGAAACACAAATTAATAAAGAAGAAGTCTCAAAAGAGAAAAGGAAGGGAGTGACATCAGTCAATATTTCCTCCAGTGAAACAGTTTGGTATTTGACTCGATTTTCAAAATATTCAAGAATACTGAGATTAGTAGCATGGATTCTTCGATTTGGCTACAATAGTAGGTATCACAACAGCAAACAAAGGGAGTTAACTGTGGATGCAATTCAAATTGCGGAGAAAAATTTTTAAAACTTGTGCAGCAGGAAAGTTTTGATGACACAATTACACAAAATAAATTGAAAAACTGACAGTAAAGGTCTAATGAGATTGAAGGGAGAGAGAGAGACGAAAACAGTGAGAAGGAAAGATGATGAAAACTTCATATGTCCTATTGTTTTACCATCCAATCATCTGCTTGTGGAACGACTGATCTTCGAAAATCATACAAATTCCAGCCATAGTGGAACGCAAGTTGTTCTATCAAATCTACGACAACAATTTCTGATTTTACGTGGCAGAAAGACAGTTCAGAGTCATAAACCAATGTATTCGCTATATAAGATATACACCTCGAAGGAAATACAAACGGTACCTGCTCCACTACCTGAGGATAGAGTCAGAGATGCGCTAGTTTTTGAAGTGACTCGTTTGGATTTAGCAGGTCCGCTTTTGAAAGATGTATGCTCAAATTCTGTTACAAATTAAGAACTTAAAAATCAGATATGACGTTTTGCTAATGGATTACTAACTAAACTTCAAAAAGAAATAAAATTTGGCTGACAATTAAAAGCTCCAGGAAAAAAATATGGACAAAACGAAGTCCTTGAGTTAAAAGAAGAAAAAAAGCAGCTGAAAAGACTTATCGCTGTAGAAAATTCTCTGCCTCAAAGAACTTTAGAAAAGAAACTACAAGTATCGCAATCGACAATTTGTCGTAATATAAAGAAAATTGGCTATAAAAAAGTGAAAAAATCAGCCTGTCTTCAAATGTCTGTTAAGACTTATTTATAAAATATTTCAATGTAAGGAGACAGAACGAAAAATGTGAGAATATACGTGTGTCATAACCAATCGAACTTTTCTTAAAAGTAGTTCGTTTTTTTTTTAGTGGCTTTCTTTTTTCGTTTGGAAACATTTCCTAGCTGTTTGACATACGGCGAAGATAGCTTTAAAGTGTTTGGATACTAAAAATCAGATTCGGTTTTTAAAAAAATAAATAAACTAAGATGAACATTGATCACAAAGGATGAGGAAATGAATGATGACTATTATTAAAATTTCTGCAATTTTAAACGGATGCTTTTTCGATTTAAAGGTGGGCAATAAATCAAACCTCAAATATGATTAAATAAATATTCATAAATAATAAAATTAAGGATTAATCTTCAAAATAACCAACATTTATAATAATCTCTTTCTATATAGATATAGATAAATTCCTAACGATTTATTCCAGCAAGGGCGATATAAGTTATTAATTGGATTAAGTTTTTTCGACACGACACCCTTCATCACAGCAAATACTCAAAATATAATAAGTTTAGAGTCATAGGCCGTTAAAGTTAATCATGTAGACCAGCGGTCGCCAAACTTTTTGACCTCACGGACTAGTAAATTCAGAATTTAAATCTCACGGACCACACCTATACGATTTTGTGAATATTAAATATATTTATTAAAAAAAATTGTGATCTAAGAACGCAACCAATGCATCTTAAAACATAACTTAACGTGATAAGGGAGTAGATTCCAGATTTTTCTGGGGACCACCTCTGATGTAGACCAGGGGTCTTCAAACTGTGTTCCACTAGTCATAATAAAAACATCGAGAAGAAATAAATATGTGTGCAAAATAGATATTCACGTTTTCTATGAAGTTTGTATAGTGTTATAAGTATCTAAAGCTTATCCCCCACCATCACCTATTCATCAAACACTAAAAATTTTATTTATATATAATAACTTTATTGTGCAACATTTTTTGAACTTTTATTATAATATAATAAAAGAATATTAAAATATGTGTGTGTGTTTTCTTTTATATATACTTCCAACTAGATTGTGAATATTCTATTGTTTACTATTTAGGATTCCACAACACAATTTTACACTCATTAGTTAGCGCAATGTCTTGCATAACTAAATTTTCTAATGGAAAATGCACCTTTTTACGTTTTTGGAGAGCAACACCTATAATGAAGGAAAGAGTGAACAGAGTTGATGTTAAAATCTAAATTTAAGCAATAACAGCTTCTAAATTTTAGGTTACAAATAAATTCATGAAAAATACACTGGATTTCTCACAGTTACAAACATTTTAATGCCATTCAGAGCATTGTGTTAAAGTGAAATATATTCCTCAACGCAAGTGGCTACAAAAACAAAGTATACAAACAAATTAAACTCGATTGCATTTAATCTCAATAGACCTAGATTTCGACAGTTTGTTTAAAAAATACTAGCATATATCCCTGTTACTAAATATATTGCATGGGTAGATGACAATAGAATCACAAATTAACATTATTAATGGGTAAATTATATATATATTTAAAAAAATAGATTAAATTTTTTTAAAATAATAAATGCAATAGTTTTTTTATAATTTCCTTTACATAAAGTGCCTGTAACATGTTGAACTACTATAAATATTATTTTGGGATATATTCTCCGTAGTATGTGTATGGAATTGGGTTCCACGAAAACACTTTCTAGTTCTAGGGGTTCCACGAAAGCACCTTCAAGTTCTAGGGATTTCGTGAGTTGCAAAAGTTTGAAGACTACTGATGTAGACAATCATTTTGTATTTTACATACTATGTTTCTGATATGAATGTTGTAAAAAATTAATAAACATGGCTTTTGAGGGAAAAATGGAACTTTCAATACACAATTCTCTAGTTTTTCTCTAATTCGGTAATTATAACAGACCAGTAAAAATAAAACACTTAGTTTTTATTTGTGCTTTTTGTTTATTTCGTCTTTAGTTCCAAAGATTGAGGATTGCTAATGCATATCACTAGAAGTCCACTCTGTTCTTGCTCTGAAAACTTAGAGAGCTTAATTTGCAAATAATCTTTATCTAACTTTTCTGTTAGAACTCTATCAGCGTGAAATACGATATTTTCAAAAGTTTTTTTTTGTTTTTTTTTTGCCAATTTCGTACATGAATTTAAGAGGAAAAATTAAAAATACAACTAGCATTGAATTAATTTAATGTCTATCTTTAAATTTTATTGTAAAAAGAATAATTTGTTGCTTAAGCCACGTAATGAAAACTGATCTGAAGTTTGTCTTTATACAAGTTGTCAAGTCTATGTGTAATAAGAGGGGATATTAGCCTTTGTTGTTCCATATCCCATAAAACCAGAACTATGTGTAATAAGTAGTTTTTCTTTTAAAAAATGAATTCTTTTTTCTTCCAACATATAATTTACTCTAGAAACGTTGGAACTCTAGATGGTAACTATGTAGAGAAGTATTAAGAATAACAAATAAAAATTAAGTTTTTTTCTTTATCGATTATTTTTTAGTAATAATTAAAATTTAACGATACGATTTGTATGAATATATATTTAGTGTTACTCCATATTCCACGAGAGAGACTCATAACTGTATATTTAATAATACAGATTTCTTTCTTGTGTATAAGCTCTCAGTTTAAACAAGCATAAAAGAAATACCTCGATCGGTATTTGTATAGGATCATATTTTTGGTAGTTTAAATATATAGATTAAATAAAAATTCCGTTCTTTTAAGACACTTAATATAAATATCTTGGACATTTTTTTAAACTTCTGATTTGATTATTATGTAAACTGTACAAAATTCGTTAAATGCTTGAATTTTGAGTCTTTATTTCTACTTTGAATATTTGTGCTGGTTTCCTGTGTGTATATTGTAATTGAATTTTTTTTGTTTGTAATAAAGACTAATGACATTAAAATCAAATGTAGCAATTATTCATTATCAAATATCTCGTCAATGCTTGCATAATTTATGTGGAGATTTAAAAGCAATTTTCGGGCATTTAAATAACATGTATGATCTGAATATTGCAAACAATCGCATATTAAATATGACAATAGAATCAAATGTTTTCAAAATAATATTCATTTCCAATTTAACAAAAAGTATTATATGTTATGACTTTGTATAATGTTCATTTAATATCTCTTCAGAGTTATGTTTCATAAAATTATGAATTAAATGTACGGTTTTAGTTTGTATTCCTTTATGTAGCATGTAATGAAATGAAAGAAAGAAGCAAAATAGAGATTTTAGTAAATCTGGCCAATTTTAATTTTAAAAATATAGACATGGTAAGATCCATCCATTTCTGTACAATAAGCATTGCTGCGTGAACCTCGGCGGATCCACTTTCCCATATCTATGTCCACTCGGGGTGGTAGTTAACTGAATTTCGCAGTGCTCCTGTGATCTGTACAGTCCTGATGGCTAAACAGTTGAGTAAAAAGAATGGAACTGTGACAAAGCAGATTTGCACAGGAAAATAGGCTCGTCTTCTCCTCATCTGTAGCATTTTAAAAAGTACACTGTTACAAACAGTACAAAACAAGGGATCTGATGGACAATTTACTTCTCACACTTTTGTCAGTACAAATGTACAGCAAGCGACTTCCTGGCACCCCCTGAAGGAAACAAAATTTCACAAGATGCAATTTGGGAACCTATTAATGAAACATCCTCTTCGTTTCTGCCATAAAATCTGATAAGGACACTTTCATTCAGAATATGTACATGTTTACAATGGTAAACCCCACCAATCCATAAATAAAAACTTAGTCTCGCACAACAATGAGTATTTTGAAAACAGAGTATTGATCTTGGAACAAAAAAAAAAAAATTCCAGGGAGAAAGGGGGGCAGGAAGTCCCTTTTTTTGCAGAAAATAACATTAGAAGGACATACACAAAAATGCTATATTACAAATAAACAGCAACCAACACCATGTAACAGTCTTTGTAAGGCGCATCACTTATCATTAACAAATATCACATCATAGCTACCAAAAGGTAACATAATAAATATACTCCAGTTTCACAGTGAGAAATATACCATAAGTGTTTAGCCATCCCCTAACTTGCATTTTTTAAAAATTGCTTATTATTGTCTTTAGATGCAGAAACCCAACCCCATGGACATGGAATATGAAATAGCATTAAAACTACTGGAAAAGCATTATTAGAATTGGATTAGAAATGCACTTCCAAAATAAGCAGAGTCATTTTAGTAGGTAAAATTAATTTGCAACATTAGGAAACACGATTCTAAAGTAGTCTGCATGTGGGGAAGTTTTATCTTTAGAAAAGGAAAATTTTTACCAAGATTGGTTTGAATACAGATAATATTAAGTACAGTCACACTTCTATTTTATGAACTTTTTCCTGGAACCAAGAACATTTTACGATTTTCTTTGTAAAATAGCCTTCTTTCTTTTGTAAATAGCAAAGTGCTTTTTCTATTTAACAAACTTTTTCTCTTGTGAATCGAATTTTTTTCACCTTATTTTTAAAATATGTTTCTAGATTATTTTCAAATTATTCTCTCTTTCAACACATTTTACAGTGACCAAAGACCTTGAACTGGTTTTACCAGAAGCCTAACTCACATAGAGCAAAAAAATTGCCATAATTCTGTACGTTTCATCAAAAAAGAAAAAAAAAAAAAAATTCAAACAAAATTTATAGATTTTATAAGTAATTAACTTTGAAAACGCATGAGGTAATGTATGCTTAAAATTTGAAAATGTCACATTAACTTTAAACATAAAATTACTTCTTAAAATTGAAAATGCAGTGCATTCTGGGACAAAGCTCTTATTAATGAATGAGATATATAAAATAAATAAATAATAATTTACAAAAAGAAAAAAAGTGTGAATAATTTTTTAAAGTAATATTTTGTGTTTATGCATTTGAAATTTGTTTTATGTGGTTTATAAAGCATATTGAAATACAAACATACAATATAACGGATTACTTCATGTGGAAAATTCGTACTAGATAACAAACTTTTCGGGATTTAGCGACCTTGTGCAGGAAAGCTAATCCACATAGCCAAAGAACGCAGTATCAAAGGCAGGCAGACAGCAACATCCGGTAGCAGATCCAAGATCCAACAGCAAAGACAGGAGAGGTGCAACTATAAACATCTTCACTATCCAGATTGTTAGCACGAGCATGCAGTAATGAAATCAATTTTTAAACTTAAACTTTTGTAAATATTTTAAATGTATTCCATTTTTAAATGGTAATTAAATTGAAGTGGCTGAATTAAGTATTATTATTTCCTTAACACGTACACACCTAAAGTGGTGACCTTGGACTTTGGAGAGAATTTGCAACGTAGTAATTGATTTCCATCCACCTAATGACTTGGCGAAAAGGATTTTTTTAAAAAAGTAAACGAACTATTGTGGTGCTAGTTTTATACTTTACGATCAATATTTGTGTATTATTTCTGCTCATCATGTCGGAGGAAGAGCTCGCCTGCCGCCAGCATTGCACGTATCTCAGTAAAAGTACCGCCGTTTTGGCGGGCGAATCCCGAGATCTGGTTCAGTATGTGGTGAGCCAGTTTGTTTTAGCAGGAATCGCGATGGAGATCACTAAATTTCACCATGTGGTTTCTGCGTTACAGCTAGAAGAGTTAGGAATAGTTGGAGATATAATTTTAAACCCTCCAGAAGTAAAGCCGTACGCCGCTCTCCGAACAACTCTGTTCGCAATATGTTGAAACAGAAGATCAGCGCTTACGTGGACTGATTTCAGGAATGCAGCTTGGTTTTCGTAAGCCTTCACGTCTGTTGTTGGAGATGAGGAGCAAGGCGGGTAGTAGAATATCTGAGGAATTGCTGAAGTCCCTATTTATACAGCGTTTGCCGACTCACGCACAGCAGATTTTGGCCATTTCAAATGACCAACTCGTCAAACTGGCTGAAATGGCAGATGGAATCATGGCAGTTGCAGGCTCTACTTCTTCGATTCACGTGATCGACGCCAAGAACCAAGACCTGAAAACCATGCTTGTCCGACTTGGCTGCGTTCTTTGGCTATGTGGATTAGCTTTCCTCCACATAATGGTGACCTGGATGTGATTAGCTTCCACCACAACCTCATTAAATAGAGGTCAAACTGTATTTTAAATATCTAGAGAATTAAAATACCTCACATATTTGCATAACAATATATGCGTGGAAGTTTGGTTAAATTTCTACTCTAATAATGACAATCTCTTTAAAGATACAGAATTTTTCTTAGAGCTACAGTTTTAGACTATTTTTTCATTTTTAAAATCAGTTTTATTGACTGGAATGCAATTGCATAATGCAAGCAAAAAGGCCAGAATTCATTTTAATACGAAAATAAGTTTTCAAACCGTTCTTTACTTATGCAATCAAATATATTTTAAGGTTTTTCAGTTTAAAAAAAAAAACATTTCATCAAGATTATTTATTAAATTAAAATCATCTCTATTCAAACAAATCTTTTGAGAGGAAATTTGTTTCTAAAACTAAAGGACATTGAAAATCTTATCAAGGTTATTGTAACCTTTTAGTGAGAGAGCAGTTTCACATTCCATGTCTTTCACAAAAAACAACCCACTTGCTAAGTTGTAAGATACATCAACAGAACAAGAGTATCTATACATATTCACAGTTGTATTTCAGTTATAATATATATATACTTATATTTCAAACACAGCTTTATTAGATTGGAAGTAATAAAGGACATCATTCAAGAACTATAACTGGATAAATTCCACAAACAATTATTTGAAATTTTCTTATGATATAAAATCACCTTTGTCTTATTAAGATCCATTTTATACAGCAAACAATCTATATATATTTCTGAGAAAATTAGCATCAATTTCAAAAAATGTTTTTACACTTCATGATCATAAACTTTGAGGTAGACATCCAAAATTAAATAGTGTATTACATTTATTAATTTCAATTTACACAGGTATTTAACTAATTTAAATAAAATGATTTAAATTCATTTTGAATCTGATTTTCTCAGACTTTTACACAGAATATACATATTCATATAAATGAAACTATTTTATTTCAATAGCAATTCCAAAACAACTTCAAAAACCATCACAATGCTTTTTTTTAAGTACTCAACAAAACAAGTTTCCCACCCACTTATACAGAGCTATCATTTTTGCAAACAATGAAACATGCATAAGTACACAGGCTAAAGCAAATTTGGTATGTTTGATGCACTAGGCATGCTATAAGACCTCTAAATGCAAAAAGCTGCATTTTTCTACCAAAGAGAGGAAAATATAACCTATTCATACACACATAGTAGCGATGTCTTTTTTTTTTTGTCATCTATTTACACTATCTTGTTTGTGCTGCAAAATGTTAAGGCCCCATAGCACGATATTTCAACAGGGTTTAAAGCTACTTGGGTAAAATCGGAATTGACGGTCATCTCTTTTGGCGATTTTTTTTAAAAAAATGACGCCTAAGTCAAATAGCACTTGATCCAAAGTCCTCTTTCATCGCATTTGACAAGTTGAAAACATAAATAAAACGGCGAAAAAGGACATCAAGGCCAAAAAATCGTCAAATTTAGGAAGCACCATCAAGTCAGATGTGTTCACTATAATATATTTCCTACGTATCATCAATAAGCTATTATTTATAATGTTTAGTATAAGAAAACACTGGTTAAGTAACAACACTCTTTAAATTGAAGAGAAAAATTTTGCTCAATAATTACAATATAAATTTGTCAATGATCAATTTAAATTTTTGAAGTCATAATAGAGAATAGTTTTACTTCAGGTACATCGGAAATACATCAATAACTCGGGAAATTTATCATTCACTTCAAGCCCTGTTTAACCAGTAAAAATTTTACTACAGCACAGAAAGCACCTAAGTGTGAAAAGATGAACATTATATTTCTAGCACCCATTGAGAATGGTAAAATGGTTGCACACAAGATCCAAAATCAGTCAGAAAAAAAAAAAAAAAACCATGATTGGTAGTCCTAAAGTATATTTCATCCTACTGAATTTCCAAAATGCTTTGCATTTAAATATTTACAATTAAAATTTTTTAATATTTCTCTTTGGATTATTGTCAATAAAATGCATTAAAGTAAAGGGTGAGATAATCAATTAATGAATTTCAGCATAACCCAACATTAAGCTTTATCCAACTGAAAACAAAGAAAATATTCCATACATTATTTTACCCTAGAGAAAGATAAAAATGACATTTGTGCATGATTTTAAAAACGACTAAATTAAAACATTAAAGAAATATAACGAGTGATTTTCATGTAAGCGACCATGGATTGTACTGTAATTCA
Source organism: Trichonephila inaurata madagascariensis (assembly GCA_019973955.1). Taxonomy (NCBI): domain Eukaryota; kingdom Metazoa; phylum Arthropoda; class Arachnida; order Araneae; family Nephilidae; genus Trichonephila; species Trichonephila inaurata. The sequence continues at coordinate 48,389 of BMAV01014852.1, forward strand.
ATGCATTCGTTATATAATGTAAATACATTTGTACATACTGGGTAACATGATGATGATTTTGTGGCATATATACAACTTGAAAGATATTGATTTCAATTATTGTGGCATAAACTATATTCCACATATAGATGTATTAATATATTGTTAAAATTTCTGGATAAAACAACTGCATTTTTTTAGAATAAATCAACAATATTCTTTTAAGAACATGATTTTTTTCCCTTTTGTTTTGACAGGAGAAAACCTGGTCCCATTATACCAATAATTCCACATTTGTATTCTTTTAGAACTTTTAAATATGCAGTCAAATTTACTAGTTGGAAACTTTATGGTAGGCAGACGCGAAAACGAAATGACCTTCACAGTGAAAAATGGTGATGAAACAAATGTAGGCACACATAAATTACTGACCGTTAAAAATGAAATTGGGAGGGGAGGGAAGTCTTCCTTTTTGACCTAAAAAGGGTTTTAAATAAGTCTAAGTAAATTAACAGAGTACTAAGTTTACACAACGAGAGATGTTTTCCTAGCAACGCAAATGGTATAGTACAAGAAGAGATGAATGGCATAACAACAAAGACTGGAGAACGTTAACATGAGAGAGGTACTCAGTCACCATATACAAACACGATTACAAGGGAAGTGGATTCATACATGAATCCAATTGTGTATAGAACTGATAAACCATGATCCCGCCCACAATGAATGAATCCTTGCTGCACACACACAAAAAAAGTGTCAATAAGGGGAGTCCAATTCTTTGAAGCTTCACATTGCAGTCTCCCATAGGAAGGCGTCGGTCACTCAAACCTGCTTGGAGAAACACCGAAGCCGCAGAGTTTAATCTTCAGAACGTTTTTGTGCGTTTCTTCCTTCGAAACGTGCCAGCCTCAATGGCGGCGAATCACAACCCAAAATATGTTCGTTTTTTAAACTAATCATGCTACTTAATTAAATTAAAACTCGCTGTAATGCATGCGACGGAGGAAAGTCCTCTTTGGGCACACCAAGAGCTGCAGGTACTGTAAAAAAATGGAATGGTTGGACGCTCGTGGGAGTCATATTAGTGTTGAATGTCCCAGATCTCTTCGAGGAAGGGAGGAAGCTTTTTGTTCTGGACCTTGAGGGAGAAACACAGCTCGGAGTTCATATTTCCAAGGGTACGTAGTTCAACCAGTGTGGAGAGCAGCCTAGCAAAATAGTTTTTGCCTGGCGGTCGATTGGCTGCAATGTAGCACCTGAGGGTCTCTATGTAAAAATCTTGGATCTTTTCCACTTTCTTTGGCTCAAGCAGACAAGGTCGTTCTGTAAGAATATTAATTACTCATCAATAAATCTGGTTTTTGCAACAATCAGGTAATGTTTAATGCATAAAATTTTATAAAAATCCAGATGAAGAATTTCTCAAATCACGTCATCAACTTTAAAGTGATACTGAATGTTATTTTACAGAGGAAACAAATATAGTTTCTGGTTTTTAAAATAAGCATGCACATTCATTCATTCTTTCACAGAAATAAAATGAGAAGATGAGTATAAGAAATTAAATGGGAGGAAGGAAACAAACCTTTCTCTTTGTTTCACTAACACCTTACCTGACCCAGACGTATGCATATGTCTTGTTCAGTCAGTGGGTAAACTGCCTGTGGCAAATATATATGCCTATCCAAAATATGATCCTTTGCATTGAGCTGCTATCAGTAAACATATTCTCAAGGCTTTGAAATGCAATAAAATGACATTGACTGAGTTTGCAAATGATTTGATTATTAATGCTTTTCCCCTAATACACTGCATAACTATGTGCACCTGCATGAAAAATAATGGCACTAAGGAGAAATTTGATAACTTTTCCTAGGGAGTTAAAGGATTAAAAGATCTTGCAGAATTTCATTCATCATATTGAAATAAGATAAATATTACACTATTTTTCTGAATGATCTTTAAATTTGATATTCCCGAATCTTCATTCTCTAAAATTGAAATCCATTTGCCAGAACTTCCAACAAAATCCAGAAATGTTTGAAACAAGAACTGAATAAACAAAAATTTCTTAAAAATACATATGTTTTATTTTTATTTATCTATATTTCTTCAATGAGGAATATATTCAAAAGTATACATATTTAATTGTTTGCAAACTCAGTCAAACTTGCAAAACACTACAAGTAACCCATCAAGTATTTTTCTACAAGGGAGTATATAAAGGATAAGACTAAATCAACATACTTACCAGAAAAAATAACAATGGCTGTTAGCAAAGCATATTCAGCATTATCCACTTTGAGAATACACATAGTTCGGCAAAAATGAAAAATAGAGTCTGCAGAATCACCCATACATGCACTGCGGTAGTTCTCTCTTGTGTATGGCTGATTATTTGCAAAAACTATAGAGTCTGTTTTCATGTCATACTTTCTTGCTGTTCTCAACATCATCACTTCACTGGAACATGCCTACATAAAAAAAGAGCGAAATGTTGAACTGGAATTAAATGAATTAAATCATAATTCCAAGTTGTGTGAGGTTAACATTTCAAAATCCTACAAATCAAACTTTTATTTTCCTTTACATAAGTAAATATTCTCTATGTCCTCATTGTACACAGAATGACCCATATTTAAAACTTTCAAGTAGAGAGAGAGATTTATCTCTACCAAATTACTATTCTTAGACTGCATATTTCAGTCTTTAAAATGAGAAAATTTAAATTTTAGTTATTATCTTATGCATATAATTAGCATAAGACAATGATGTACACAAAGGGGTTTTCGCCTACCTCATAGACCAACAGATTTTTAATTTTTACCATAGAGATCATCCCTCAGGGCTTTCCTCTATGTGCTCTTTAAAAGGAAATTTCCCCCGGGTAAGAAAGGTCTGGCATGTATATATGATATAGCATAATTAGAAAGCAAGAAAAATTAATTTTTTAACCGATTTCTGTAAACAAAACTGCAGTACATTGACAAAATTTTCCAATAAATTTGTTAGTAATATGCATAATGTCCGGCAACAATTTTATAAAAATAAAATATCGACTAATGAATGAAAAAATTTTTTGGATTTATTCTTATGGTTTCCCAAATTGACAACATTTAAAAACAAAGTCTACTTATTAATTTTTTTATAAACACAATACATAAAAAATGTTTTTCAATCTAAGAGTGCAAGTAAGAAAAGATAAAACTCACTTTTAGTAACGTAATCTGATCTTCTCGAGATATAGTGTCGAAGCCAGGAACCCTCTTAGAGAATTCAACTATAAGTTGGACGGTCAAAATGGTAATTTCAGTGATGTGTTGGAAACGCTTCATACTATCTTCCTCACTATCACCCAAAGGAAAGGCCTAGAAAAAAAATATTAAGAATTTTATTTCAATCTGCATTGTTAAGAAAATATTTAATTTTACATGTGTTTCCAAGGTCATCAGAAATTTTTTTGAATATTACCTTACTTAAAGAAACCTTTAATGATTTAACCTAATTGTTAATGAATGAAACATCATTCAAACAAAAAATATAAACTGATATACTACGCTTTTTGCTTATTTGAAAGAACCCAGATTCAGCATGATACTCACTGTGATTTTCTTGAAGTCATCTTCTGAAGGTGATTCGTATTCCTCTTGGAACATAACCAGCTTGCTGATGAGTTCTTCTTGTGCTTTGTTAATGGCCTTTGGTTGGCAGTTAATGTTGGTCGGCGGACTACCCATGGGCTTTTCTTCTTTATCAGAGCCACTGTCCCTTGTCGTACTGTTGGGCTTGTCTTTGTCCTTTTGGGCCTTCTTGGTCTCTCGTTTAATGGCACATTGGTATTCGGGAACAACACCTACAATGAGAATTAATCAATAACAGATTTTTAAGTCTGTAATGTTAATGTCAAGCATATTTTGATGGAAAGAAAATTATTCCTTTTCCACAACACAAAAACACATTTAATATTTATTCATTTAATATTTATGTTTAATAAGCTAGAATAGAAAAAAAAAAACCCTTTCATATTTTTAAATCATATATATCTGAAAAAGAATAATCCATCTTCTTAACTATAATTAACTTACTGAAAAAATAATCAGAATAGTATTATAAAATTTTGACACACAAAGTAAAGATGAAACAAAATAATGGACTTTTGTAACGTTTAAAAGAATAGCGGTAGCGTTATCTTGGTTAATTTAAATATTGAATTTATTTACGTCACAACTAAAGAATTATACATTGAAGTTATATTAAACATTTAAAGATTGTCAGAGTCCAATAAATTTGTGAGAGGAGGAATCGTTTTGGCCAAGGCTCCAGAGTAAGTTCAAAGCATCTCCCTCATTCTCCAGTCAGAGAGGTTCCGTTCCTCAGGGGTCACAAAAGGGGTTGCGAGGTCAGCCACGCCTCAACCTTTTATCTGTAGCTGTAAGATGCCTGTGTGTATGTTGGTCCGATTCTTCGGGGGTCAAAAGAGGTGGCGAGATTGCCCTCCCCCCTTAGCTCACTTCCACCTCCAACCAATGAGAGAGCACCCACATAGCTCTCAGCCATGTATGAACCTTCCACGTCTTGAAGATCACCTTAAGCCCCTCCTCCCGGATTCCACTGCCGCAGTCAATAGCCTGCATGCTACATCACAGACTGTGCATTTCCAGGAAAGTCAAGCCCCACTTCAAAGACTCTTAAAGATATGGGATTCAGGACTGTGTATCAGTCCAGATGCCCAAAAATATACTGCCATCCCCCCTTAGCCCTTTCATTGACAGCTGCAAGATGCATGTGTGAAGGTCGTGTCCACAAAAGACGCGGATTCCCGTTGGGAGATAAGACGTTATACTTTATATTCTAAACTAAAATTTAGAAAAATTTATTAATATTTTTGAGAGGAAAAAAAGAGCAGCATCCTTACATTCTGGCCTCATTCCTACAGTTAGACACTTCTTGAGTCGACATTCTTGACATTTTCTCCTCATGTACATGTCGATTTCACAATTATTGCCATACTTGCACTGGTACACTGCATTCTTGGTGATACTCCGTCGGAAGAAGCCTAAAGTGTAAATGAAAAATTTAACAAAGTTTCAAAACAAAAATACACATTGTCCTTAAGTTCATTTTGTGTTACAGTGAATTTTTGTTTTTATAGTACTCTATTTTCTTTTATATTTAAAATTCCATGTGTTTAAGATGTATTTCTTATTGATATTTTACCAGATGATAGGTATTAGACACAATCTGTGAAAATATTAAAGACACACTTCCATAAAATTTCAAATTATGTGAAAAGACATGTACCTTTTTGATGAATCGAAACAGTTCACATTTGTTCAAAAGAGGATTTATTGATATTTAACAAACAAAGATGAAATATGTGATAATATTCTTTGAAAAAAGTTTTAGAGACAAACACATCCCAAAGGAAATTCATTATTCTTTTCTTAAAGAAAGTTTAGGAAATAAAACTAAAATAAATATTCAACTTTCAATGGGAATATGGTGAGAATAAGTGATTCTCTTGGATTTTTGATGATATATGATGATGGGTTGGAGAAAGCCATTAAATTAGTTCCTTTCAGTTCATGTAGCCACAGGTTTAATGGTGCAAAGGCCAATTTGGATAAAACAATAAGTTTAAAAATAAAACCAACAATGGAATCAGATATTAAAACCAAAGTTTTAACAAGAGAAAAGGAAATTTTACCTTTGCATCCTTCACAAGTAAGAGCATTATAGTGATAACCTGAAGCTCTGTCTCCACACACAAGACACAATTCTTCCTGCTGTCGAGGGGTAGGCCCTTTCTTTTTCTTGTCATAATCGTAACAGCCATTCATAACACTGTTGGGTGGACTGAGCTCATCTTTATCTGCAATGACAGAGTACATCCCTAATTAAATCACATGTAATGTAAGGTAAAAGCAATCTTATTTTAACTAACAAAAGTATTTCATAAGTTGCAAGATTAAATAATAATTATTAGGACTTTACAATAAAAACAATCTTAAAAGAACTAAATGAATTTCACCAGTTCTGCATCAAAAATGTCCAAAGTTGCCTTCATTTTAAGATAAAAAAACAAGATCCAAACTTAGAACACATTTTCAGATAGAAAAATACAAAAATATAAAGATCTATTCACAATTAAAATATGGAAGATGAAATTTAGTATGCTGTGTTTAGAGGAGAAAATATTAATTTTTACAGCAGTTATTAAAAAGTATTCCAAATTTGGGATCATACTCTCTCAGATATTTTGCACTTTTTAATACTTAATTAGAAGCCCAGTGGTTGAGTGGTTAGTGCATCGTGCTTCCACACCACAGGTCCGAGGTTCAAACCCTGGGCTGGGCAAGGTTGACTCAGCCTTTCATCCCTTCAATGGATGGATAAAATGAGTACCAAGTTTGCTTGGGAACTTAACACTGGGGGTTTTCGCGTCAGACTGACCACCTGACCGGAACATCTGCTCATGCACCTCAGGGCGCAAGTTCGCATATACTGAGTTGGGCACAGTAGACCTTATCCTTCATGGGATGTCGCGCCACAGAGTTAAGTTAATACTTAATTCACCTTAATATTAATTAAAGTTAATAAAATGAACATACAGCCCCCTTCTCAAAGTATTTATGTATTAAAAGTTTTTTAGGATTCATTATTTCAATTATATAAAATATTTTTAAGAAAATAACAGTTATCTTCACAAATCCCTTAAGCCTCAAGTCAGTAAGTTTTATGAGCATACAGGCCAGGTTTTGGTTCTCAAGAGGCACAATAATAATGCAACATTTGACAAGATAAAAAGGGTCAGGAGGAGATGAATAATGCTACAAACGTAGAAAATATATGAATTTTATATTTTTAGAGCTTTAAAAATAATACTTTTTAAAAGGAAAATTGGGGTTTTCTTTTATAGAAATTGGCAAGTAAATTTTTCTCCAGACAATTGAATATGTTTGAAAACATGAATGATGGAACATTGAATATCTGTTTATGATAACATTTCAAAATAATATACTTTATTCCAAGATTATCTTAATTTCAAAAAGATTTCAGCAAATGAATTCTTAGATGAATAATGTCCTAACTGTTTCTAATTCAAAATTCCCAGGTGCTCGGCAAGAATCTGATGATTTAAAATGAAAAAAAAAAAAGTTTCTCGCTCTCCGTTGGGCGCACCTGAGAAAGGACACCTTTTTAAATGATAAAATGTTGGTCCGCAGCGTGGAAGGAATTAAATAAATAAATCGGCAGACGATTTCTGCTGCGAGAGAAGTGCATCGAACTGGAAAAGGGTTCAAGGCCGAAAAACAAGCCCACACACCACTAATAAACCATCTCTGTTGCGACACTCCGAGAAAAACGAAGGTCAAAGTGACGACAAACAATGGGAGAACACATTCCACCCATAAAATGCCATAAATTTCTGATGCAGCGATTGTTTTTACAGGTTGCGTGACGCTTTTTATGCAATATGTTAAAAAGTGAGTAAAACCGTGACCGACTGGGGAGATATTTTTTGCTTCTTTGTCTCGGATTAACACCGAGAGTTATCAAAATGGAACCAACATTCACGAAGACACCGAGATGGAAGAATGTTTCGAACTCTTCATTTCTTTCCGAACATTTTGTATGCACTTATTTTTTTTTAAATATTCTTAAAGCTCTAATGTTTTCCTTTCCTTCTCACTATTAGACATTGACAAGATTTCAAAAGATACATATATAACCATAAATTATTCATATTAACCCCTACAAATCTTAATTAACCATTTTTTTTTTTAAATCAGAAAAATATTATATAATGTTTTTCTTTAACATCCATTGATTTGATTTGAAACCAATTGCGTCCAAGATGTTGGAGGAGCCGAGTAACCCATTTCGCGTGAGGAATGCGAAACCGAAAGTGATGTTTGCGCACCGAAAAACCCAGAGAGCGAGGGAGAAAAGCATCCCTTTGGTTCGTTGCCACCGGCGATTGTTCGAGTGGCCGTGCAAGGAGAGAACAACTATTCCCATTGTTGCCAGGTTCGTGGAGCGTAATTCCTTGCCTTCCTCCCCCACTTTCCTCCCCACGCCATTGTGACTTTATTTATTTTATCTTTAGGGGTCAACGGAACACTGTATGCAAGAGCGGGATTAGCATTCTGCAAGGAATGCTTCTTTGCCCATTCCATTGTACACGGTCCGAATCTTTCGGAGAGGGGGGTGTAGATGCATTCCAAAAGCGTCATGACCCTTTACTAGAGAAAAGACGTCATTTGGAATAGAGCAGTTCTATTTTTGAAAAAACTTGTATTAAATTTAAAGAAATATGTCCCCTTTCCTACATTTCAATTAAATACACCGCCCGTGATGATGGAACAAAAATGTGCATAGACACAGATCTAATACAGAAATTTTCATTTCAAACTACTCTACAAAGAAAAGAATACTTTAACATAATTTTTACCAAATGAAAGGATCTCTTAATATTAACACATTTCATCCACCCAAGAGGATTAATCATCATTCGTGTGTTTTGAGCAGTAGAAAAAACGACACAGAAAAGATTCGCACTCAAAGTATAAAAATACAAAAATATTCGAGCAGTAAATAGAAAAGAAATTGTAAGACCTCCTCCCCCCATGATGAAAGATTTTCGGTAACTGAAAGCAGAAAAAATGCAACGAGCCAACGTTGGGAATCAATTCGCAATGACACTACATTGTTAATCTTTTATATACGAAATTAAAACTAAACACGCTAACAGATGCATTTCACTGAGCAAATATTCTACTTAGAATAATTTTGGGTACGTTGAAATTAGGCATGCTCGATTATACTACGTATTCTTTTCTTTTTTCAAAGAGAAAGGAACTCAAACCACATACAAGTATAAATTATTCTCGCAGAATTCCAAACTTTTCATCCCCAAAACAAGACAAATGTTTTGAATTTCATTGATAAAAGAATTCACATTCAGGCAATTTCTCGATCGACTGAGAGAGAGGAAAACACACGTAACTCTCAAAATCATTTCAACATGCGCAATTTTTACAGATTAAAACCCTCAATTGACTGGCTCGAAGTACAGCAAAAGATCAGAAATGATAGTCGACACTGAATGTAGTAACATTTTGTTGGGATACAAAAACACTTTAAAGACATTAAAAGCCCGAAAAGTGGATTTTTTTTTTTTTTTTTTTGAAATTCTACAGTTTCATACAATTTAAAAACCTCGAAATTTACTTTCCATCACTGTTTTGAAAACAAGGTTACGATGAGATATTCTGTAGTTTCTACTGACCTAGCAGTCGCCATTTTTAATGAGCCATGTTTGCTTTGACCTACACACACAAATGACACACAGGAATTTTTCAAGGGGGAGGGGTCGACAGTTCACCACTCTTGTATCAGGCTCCTTTTGATTTTCGGGAACAAAACACAATAAAAACTAATTATTGAATAGATAATTAGCTTTAATTAATACAATTAATCATTAATAACAAATATTTAATTAAATTTTATGTTCTATATACTCAGTATAGTCAATCGGGAAAAAAATTAAGGGTTTTTTTTGGGGGGGGGGGCCCGGCCCCCCAGGACCCCTTCCTTGTGTGCGCCACTGCTAACAGCAGAACTAGAATGACGATAGACACTCTAAATGCGGCTACAAAAAATTAATGGATCTGAAATTTTGTAATTTCAATGTTTACTAATCTTTATACAGCAAAATAATTCCACTAGGTTATCTTATTTGTATTTCTGAGCCTATGCACTTCGAACTCTTAGTTACTTTACCAGTTAAACAAATGGTTAGTTTTTTTTAAAAAAGTTGCTTATAAAAGCAATGAAACTTTCCCAAGTGTATATTTTTCACTGAACAAAATCGCGCCCTTTTTTCAACAGAGCATAACTATCGTTCAGTAACTTTTTTCGCCATCTCTGAATGTTAGTGTTGTGTCTTTGCAGTGTTATGCTAATTGTTTGGGATGGCAAGTACCAATGCTGTAAAAGAGTCATGCCTTATCACGAGGAGAAGGGGGGTATCTTGAGAAGAACGAGTTTTGGCGAGATCGACCTTGGAATCACCTCTAACACGGTTATTTATCAGAGCAGACGAGAAGGTAGGCGAACCGCGTACAGAACCAGGTTACCCTTGCCGTCCGAGTCCATTGTGATGCAGAAGGGGAAAAAAAGCAACCGGCTCGTCCAGATTTCATAAACCGTGTATCCTAGTGACTCTCCTCCAATCCGAATCTCGCACGGATGGATGAAGCCCAGCTCTTTTCTTTCTCTCAACAGAAACTAGTTTTCTAATCCACAAATACCATACTGGAGCATCCACTCATAGAAAATGACACCTTTACACTCCATATCGAGATGGTAAATAAAAAGCAAAACGATAGAAACTCAACACTATCTATCACACAAAACTTGTACTTCATCTAATAAACTTTCATTTTTTAAATCCTAGTCATTTTCGGAAGATTTTTCAAAATTAAAATATTTCCAATTCCAGGGCGAAAAATTTTTTCAGAATGACATTCAAAAATAATTAAAAAAAAAAAAAAAGATACACAATTTTAGATCCTACGAAAAATTATGATCTATTTAAACTTTGTGATTTCAAGTTAAAAAAATTAAAATTCCAGTAACTCGCAGTATTTTTAAAAGGTCCTAAAACCAAGAATTTTCAATGAAAGGGGACTAAAATGTAATCTCGAATTGGCTTAAAATAAAAAACCCAGCTTGACAAAAAAAAAGTAAAGTTATTAAATTAAAGCTTTATCCCTATTTTATCTTCAGTATTATTCTACAGAGGTCAACCTACAATCCTCAAAGCCACCTAGTTCTAAATTTAACTTCCTGATGTACACACGAAATATTACCCAATTTTCTTACTTGTTGTTATAAATAGAAAGAGCGTGAAAAAACTGCCGAGCGTAGGTTTTCTTAGGCGAAAGAGGAAAAAAATGAGTAAACAGCGTCGAACAATAATCATCTTCCTGCGGTCACCCTCGCCAAGAGCAGGGTGACACGGTCACGGGCAGCACTAGGTCTATGGGAAAACCCCTCAGAGTGCATTACTCCGCGTACAGCCATCTGCACCCCCGGGAAGGGAGGGCTGAGGGGTCTTTCGCAAAGGAAGGGGGCATTCACATCCAATCGACTCCTTCAGAGGTAGAAAAACTCGTATCCCCCCTCTACAGAGCAGAGCACACTGGTAGCGGAAGGGTTCAAAAGGTGAAGTTCAGAAAACTGAGATTCCGCCACTTTTTCGACAAGGGAGAAAGGAATGGAAGTCAATATACCACACAGTTGGGGATCACAATAGTTCGATTACCCCTGAAGGTTCATTGTGGATGCCAGGAAACATTGAGTGATACGGAATTTAATATTTCACATAGGTTTGTCGCACAATTTGTAATTAACAACAACGAGGAAGAACGCGACTACTTGGTTTGAAAGGGAAGCCGCAGCAAATAATATTAAAGAAAAGAGAATTCTTTGCATGTTACTAATTCACTGGGTGAATCCATCCAATAAACTCGCTACGCCGTCAACGAAACTTTAAATACATTTCTTTATTTTTAAAAGTTCATTTTAGCACTTTTTTTTTCATTTCAAAAGCGACGTAGACTAACATGTTTTTATAAATATGAATTTTTTAAAAAAAGATTCTCATTATCGCGTTTCAAAATTGTTATTATCAAGTACTGCGTGAATATATGAATAAAATATATTGCAGATTTTTTTTTTCCTTTTCACATTATCATCGAAATTCTTCATACTTTTAATCCCCTCTTGAACTCTCAATTTTTTTATACACTTACTTATTAATCTTTTCAATTTATTATAATTACAAATAATTGATATCACACATTCGGCTAACATATATTAGCGTATCGAAATTTACGGCAACGGAGATATAGAGTTCACTCCTTTAAATCTCACTAAAATGATATACAGATCCCTCTTGGAACATATAAAAATAATGAATTATACACACTCGTCGTCTAATTTGTTGGTTGCAATTAGCCATTCCAAAGACTGTAATAAAAGTGACAGTGTCATCATGAATGTATATTTACTGCTTTTAGTTTTTAGAATAATTAAGTTATTTATAACGTAGAGAAATTCTTTGAATACCTTTCATTTAAAGAAGAGAAATAAAAAAGATTAAGCCCATTTGAAACGACGCAAATACACATTACTATCTAAAGTTCATTATCCCAACCAGTAAAGAGCGGCATTCGATTTCACTACGCTCCCTCCCCCATGACTTGGAAATTCACTTTGGAAACGCACCCCCCGAGCTGAGCAATTCCTCTTTTCATTCATAACTCGAACTCGACTCCCAGATGCCTCGGAATTCTTCCCCTGGAGAAAGAGTCGGAGTATTTTGGCAAAGATGGGGGGGGGGGGGGGG